>DWJN01000506.1:0-23565 GCA_018248895.1 Carystus phorcus
ATCTAACAATTAGTTACCAGGCTCCAAAATGGCTGCCGATACCAGTGACATTTTATTTGAAGTTCCAGGGATTATAGAGTGCATTAGAATAATAGGATATTAAATAATACTCGTTGATAATACTCTAGCTATATTTATTTAACATTTTCAATGTAATAATCTAATTAAAATGCTGAGTTAAGTTGTATTTTGTGCTAATTAAATTACAATGTTTAAAAGTCAGATATGGATATGTTTAGTGATAATGTTTTAAGTTAACATTTTGTGTGTGTTCATTTAATTTCAATAAAATTCATGGGTTGGATATTAAATCTGCTGTAGATTAAAACGTGTTATGAACCGTATCTTTTATATAACTAGCTGACAATCCTGAGTCACCTGACCGTTTCAAATCCAAAACTATTTATTCATGTAGGTATTTTTTCAATACGATTATACACGTAATTTTTTTATTCTACCACCTTTTGAGAAAGGTGCTTGAACAGTAAGAAGAACGGAGAAACTCCTTGACACATCTTTAAAGTCAAATACAGGTTACAAAGTACATTTTAACCTATGCGGAACTGTAGGCAGTACTACTATTTCCAAGCGTCCTTGCCATTGATATATTCGCCTATATTTTACCTTTTACTTAAAAGCTATTTAACAGCTTTTAAAGTCACCACATGGACAACACCAACAAAAGCATTTCTAATGCGTTGCCGATCAAGAAAGAAAAAAATACAAGCTCTCAAGTCCTTTATAGATAGATAAGGTTAACCTTTCTCAATGTTAAGTTTAGCATTAGGGGAGATGCAGACATGGTACTATAATTCTGTTACTGCATAATGTTTCCTATACAAAGAGGAGTAAGGTTTATTATTAAAGTTTCGAATAAATATAACAGTGCTATAGTACAACTTGTGCAATGAACATGAATCGGGCTATAGTACGATTCGGTACATTAACGACGCCGGCACACCGACTGAGTGATGTGTAAAAGCTTTACACTATTAGTTAGGGAGACTTATAGAAATAGTAGGAAAGAATTATACATTGACAGTTTCTAATTAATATAAACACGATACAAAAAGCAAAAGAGATCTGTTTAAAAATTATATACTACAGAATATAATTTTATATTACATACTACAGTCCAGAAGAAGAAGAAAAGAAAGCCTCTTTGTCGTAACCAGTGCGGCACTGCACCGACAGGACACAACCATCTGTTGCGGCCCGCCATCCCAGCAACCCTCATCTACATCTCCCGTCTCCATCACACTACGAAGGCTGCTGATGTCATGGAGTATGTGGAGAAGAAGACAAGGTACCGGGTGCTGGTAGAGAAGTTGGATTCACGCAATGCAGTCAATTTCAACTCGTTTGTTTTGCGTGTTCCAACCGAGGTCCTGTCAACCTTTCTGAACCAGGAGCTGTGGCCTAAGGGGGTCGTTTTTCGGAAGTTCCGTGGACGACGACGACCACCAGAAGCCACTGGAAGTGCGCCTCACTTCGCCGACAAAAAGTGACTTAGATATAAGTTTATATTATATGTATGTTAGTCTGTAAGGTATTTATGTTATGGGCCCCGTTGCCCGAAATAAAATTTAAATAAAATAAAATAAAATAAAAATAAATATATTAAAAACATATTGTTTCATAGAAGTAATTCCTTAAGCTTTAGTTTTATAGCTACTATAACTACTATGAAGGAAAAAACAAAATTCTGTTTGTTTCGGCAAAGTAAGAGTATAGGTAATATGATAGTTACATTATTCGGTAGGAAAATGCCTTGTAAGCCCGATTTAACCGCTGTATCGTATTACAATCTAAACTATATGTTTTCTTGGGAAAATAACAGGAAAACACTTTAGTTTAGTTCAAGCATTATGTTCAAATGGCGAAAACGCTGGTTGAAACTAACTCAAACCTTTATTAAAATATATTCATAGCGTATTTCAAATGTGTGTAAAATAATTACATTTACTTGAGACTAAACTTTAGATTTATCTGTTATTAAAACAATTAAAAACCTTTTTTTATAGAAACGTATTTTATTTCAAACTATAATATTACACAGTGCTGAAATCCAAATGCATAGATAGAATTAGTTAAGCATTCATCTTTTGGAAGGTTTACTCCGAGCGACATCCATAAAGTGACCGTTAAGGGCTTATAGCTTATTGACGGATGGTTCATTCTCTGTCTCGCTTTAACACATACATTCTTTCCGCTTTTACGACAATGATGGATGGCCGATGGAAGTTTTACTTAAAGTATAATATTCAAATAAAATTGCTTAAATTTTCTTTCTAGTAACCGAAATAATTGTCGCGAATAAAGATGCGTTGTTCGCGGCGTTGCTTCGTACGGCGTAGCGCAGTTGATCGTTACTAATGGACGAGTGCCAACGCGACTGACTAATGCGACTGCGGTTCTGTCCAAATGTGCTGTGTAGCAAATACTAGACCTACCCTAATATTATGTTGTAATCATGGCAGCGTTCATTGCCCTGCGTATGTGATATATTTTAAGGTGTTAAAGATTTCATTCATTTTTGGGTACTAGCCAGTTATTTTGTGCTGTACTCTCTGAACGAACAAACACTTGTCCTAGGGTTTTCTATTGATGATCTCTCTTGATCATCTAGTTCATTATTGACGGTATTCGCGCATGTTGTTCGGTGATAAGAATCGTCTGTCTGGCTGCCATCCTATTTAAAGAATAAGCTCTAATGGTATATAATTAATATAGCAGTATCGTCGAAAGGACAGTTAAAAAGGAGTTGTCCGATTCGTTCTCGGACGTAGCTGAAGTCGGCAATATTTTTGGTGTTATGTACATGCAGTGTAGCGTTGACCCGATATCTTTAGGTTCGTTTGTTATAGTGTTATTTAGTATTGGGTGTTACGTGTATGTACGGGTGTCCACTCATAAGCAACTGCAGGTGCTGTCGGTACCTGGTTGTGTGATCGCTAGTGTAAAAATTTCTTTAGCGTTTCCGTGTTTCTCCGTTGTACAATACCTGTGTGTTGTATATATAATACATTGTGGTGTTTACAATAAATAACAGTCAAGCCATGTCGCAGGCTTTCGAGCGGCCTAAAACTTCTGACACTTGGGTTGGCCACTAAGTCCTACACCAATTCGCACTGGAGTAGCGAGATGGAGTATGCTCTAGACATCCTCGGTGATGAGACCCATACTTAGTACGGCCCAGTAGGGCCATTAATGGGTTTAAGGCAGGCATTGGTTGTTTTATATTGTATTATTTTCTTATTCAGAATTTTCTATGTTATTGTTATCTAGTACTTAGCGTTTGTTGATACGCCTATGACGGCGTAAGAAATTTGGATACTCATGTTTACTAATCAGTTTTCCCTTGAGACTTGCGGAGAAGTTCGGCCTACGCTAATTTTTTCTACGTTAAAAAGTTTCTTCTTCAACTTTCATTACTTATTCTTGTTGGGTATTTATCTAATTAGGAGCTCTACCACATTTATTTACATTATCATAAAATGAATATTACCATAATAATATTTTAATCTTATTAGATTTTTAAGTAATTTACATACATTTTGTTTAACTTATAAAAAGTCAAGTAGTGAAAGATAAATGATGTTTCAGTCCTTTTCGATACGTGGTAAGGACGGTTGAACATTATTAATGTGCCGGTGCCAAAAAGACAAATGCGACTGTTTTTCTAACTCAGCGTAACGCATTGAAACGACAAAATGCTATTTATTTTCTAGTGCACTCCTAAGTTCTAGGTAACTTTTAAAGTCAAACACCAAAAGATCGATAGTGTACACACGTTTGTCGGGAGTGGTTGTGGCATTCGTTGCTTTTATACGCGGCTTGAACAATTGATTGCTGCATATGGAGGCACGCCAACTCGACTAACAACAATCCCGTGACGTGGAGCTAACTACTATAACTTTATTTAAATACCCATGAGTGCTGCACTATATCGGAGCCGTAATAGAATACTAGTTAGAATGTTAGATTCTCGAGAAGCGCGGTATTAGTTTGCGTACTTTTAATTTTCGAACTTTTCTTGTAAATGATTCTTCTGTTTGCTTGTATGTCATTGAACTCCTAAACGGTTCGATCGATTTTCATGATGCTTTTTGTTTGTCCAAATTGATTCGAGAATGGTTTAAATCCATGATTAGATCCGATATATTTTTTTTTTATGTTGCGGAATAACATCTACCGAAATCGTTATTTTAATTTTAAATTAACTAGCAGACTCGGCCACGCCTTACTGTATCTAAGGTTTACATACCTAATCAATTAAGTTGACTAATTACCTTACACCGCCATCTGTTACAATCTTATGGAACTAATTCTTTGTTAGATATTAAACAAACACTTTGCAATACACGTGACACGTAATTTATATATGTATATTAAGAATTTGGTGAAGAAAAGAACTTCAAAAGTTTGTCGACCTAAGAGTTCTGCTTGATTTTTTCAAAGTGTTTGAAGTACGTATTATTGTTACGCGTAAATAACTACGTTATGGAAATCGTTCTTTTGTTCCAAAAGGGTTTCAGTATAGTGACATTTTTATTTTGATGTATATAGGTTTCGTCGCGTTTTGTTTGTTCAGCCGATTGTGCTCCTGAGTAATGGACGAATGCCAATGAAACTAACAAATGTGTCTGCGTTTTTACTTACTTACAACTGCGATGCACCGTTGAAATACAAGCTTTGGTGCATTTTATTTTTAATTCTCATAACAAATTATCCAAAAATTGTATAAATACAGTATTAGTAGCGTCATATAAGGTGTTTTTATTATTTGTTATAATATTTAATGCATTATAAATAAATAACGCCACACACTCATAGCCCCACACTAGGATACCCCGTGTCGTGGGTGCCATGGACAACACAGAAAGACAAACACACACACCCAGACCGAGAACAGAAATTTAAATTCATCATTCAAATTTCTGCGTCGCTGGGAATCGAACCCAGGGCCCCTCGATCGACGGTCAGGCATGGCAACCATTACGCCACGCGGGTCGACATATTATATATATTATACATTTTCTTTTTACTACAATCAAGAAATAAACGTTTATAAAACATTTAACGCAGTAGCCAAACTATATTTTGCTGCTGGTGGCATTGTTAATACTTTACTGTTATTTTCATGAATGAATAAAACTATACGCTCAACATTATATCTTGCAGGTAATTACAATATCAGTGCGAAAATCACTTGGAAGTGTGCATTAACTGCGTTGCGTGAGTTGTATCGCTCTCCTGTATGGTTAGTTGAGCCGATCGCTCGATCGTGAATATTGTGATATGTACGTGACTAATGGACGAGTGCCAACGCGGCTGACAAACTGCCTGACTGTGACTGCGTTCCTGCTGCCGCAACGCCAAAATATCGAGACCACATCGCTCTACGGCAATAAAGCGTTCGGCAAAAATTTTAAAATATTTTATAAATATATAATTGAAGATATGAGTGGATGAAGGTGATATGTCACAAAATTCTAATTTCGAGAAAATCTATTTCAAATCTTCGTATAAACATTTTAGGATATTACAAAACGCCTTAAGTGTTTTGATGCAATAAAGGTGTTTGGCGGTGCCAACTGTTTAGTATTTAAAAAAAAGGAGCGATATTACAGAAAATAAAAAACACCATCATTCATGCATAAAACAGCGAAAATCCAAAAATGCGACATACCATCTTCATCCACTCATGTCTTCAATTGTTACTATGGAAACTTACACTAATCGAAAGAGAGGGAGCAAGTTACAATCCTGGTCTTCTGTTTGAAGTACTTCAGTTTTCAAAAGCGGTAGTTACAATGTAATATTAGGTTCTGTTCGTGTGATAGCTATTTATACAAAAAAGTTATTTTGCATCGGTTTCTGTGTTGTGTTCTATTAAGTCTCTAAGTAAGTCTTAAACTAAGTACTTCAATAAGTGTATACTTCTATGTAGGAAGTGGTTGCTATTATTACTATATAGGAAGTGGTTGATATTATTGTAATCTATAATTGTCCAATGGCTGAGATCTCACCTTACACTGACTGCATTGAAAATGTAAGTCTATCAGCGTGCAGATTGTCAGACTTTACGCATAATTATTATAGAAAATTCTGAAGTTACCTTATGTTGTTTTTTTTAGCTAAAGCGAGCCTTACAAATATTTAACGCGAAAGAACTAATTCTAAGTCAAATCCATGCAGCTGATCGAAGCTTTCATTACCTGTAGAAATAACACTAGAAATTTTGTAATTAGTACAGTGTGATAATATAATGAATTTAATTATATAAGGTTTCAATTTGTTACAGTATAGTCTGCTATAGTATATTTATAGTCATAGTATATGCGAGTATTATAATACTCACAGCAAGTTCGAATCGCGAGAAACCAATCGCTTAATACAAAGAAAGTGAATTGAGGAAACGAATGTTCGTTGGCAGCTTTAAAATGACTGCTTTGTTTGTGTAGGCAAGTTTGTGTAGATTTATTTATTCAGCCTCCGTAGCCACATTTTTTTTATTTGTTTCCTGGCGTTAATGGAACACCTGCGTACTGAACTAAAGACTGTATAGCGCTTAACATCGATGGAATATTATTACTAAATCTTGATTATTTTTTAATTAGTAATATGCTCAAGGCTACAGCTGACACCCGAAGTAATCGAGTGTATTGTTTAAAGTTCTGAGGTAATAAATGAACATTTTAATTCCTCAACAGTCGCAAGGTCAAACAACAATTACGTTTAAGTTTAAAATTGAACTCAAACAATGTTAGCGGCCATGCGACAATGTTAGCGGCCAACTGACACGCAACGTGCTCTTTACGCAGTTCAAGAGTCTGGAATAGTCGTCACTCTGACACAGTTTCTATTTAATTCAACAAGCAGTAATCGCAATGAACGCTAAATATAATTACACATTGGCATTCGACACACGCCGCCGGCCCTCTGACGGCGAACATCGCAACCTCGTGCGCATCCAAATAAGAGTCACATACTCCTGTAGCCTACGGATGAGTCTTTAATTTTATGTCCTGGGTAGCAATTCGGCTTAAAACAATGGCGCCGTATGCAGCATCGAATACAGATATTGGTCGCGCGCTTCCTAACCTGCAAGGAATAGGTAAATGGACTTTTTTATACACAAATACAACGCACCCGTTATTAAAATGCTTGTGAATACGTGTGCTGAATTTCTGATTACGTTGCGTGACTGCGTAGATAAATATGATAATAATATCAATCAATATTCTATCTGTTAATAAATCATATATTATAGACCTCAAATTATATTGTGAATTAGAATTGGGATATAACAGTATGTCATATTGAAATTGACTTGTTCAAACAAAGCCCGCTATTGTGTCGGAACATCGTCCAATATATTGTGGCATCGTAAGCGTTGAATGGACTAACTGGCTATTATGGTAATGTCGGATCGTAAATAGTAAGTATATAGTTGATGGAGTATAGTAATGTAAACAAGGGGGTACCGCTACGTACGCCGCGCGCCGCCCAGCCCGTAGGCCGAGGGCCGACCAGTTTAATGAAGAGATTTGGCACGACTGCACGAGCTTAACGGTGCATGTCTGCAGATAAATGCGTTACTGCACGCCTAATATCTCAATCTATATCGATGCGTGTATAGTTTCGTTTCCTGACATACTTGTTTTTATTTACATGCTTATTAAAAGTACCTAATTAAAAACCAGTTAAATGCTTTTCGGGCCACGCGTCAGTCATTGTTATGTTATGTGACCTGTTTCACACGGTTAGCTTTCTTACCTCATGTACATAAAAAAGTTTCATCTAATTCGCAATAGAATTTGTATGAAATTTACCTTTTAATTTTTTAAGTACATTTTATAAGTTCGTTGATTTTTATTTGTTAACTTGTTACTGCTGCTGACCTGTAAGTTTTCGTTTAACATCCTTATATGTATTATCGTTGTGATTTTTTTTACATATTTAAAATCATCCGTCTTGCTGATATATTCTCACTTCCACGTTCTGTTATAATTTAAATTTACTACCTTTTCGTCATATATACCAAATAACAACATGCTCATATTTGTGTCTGATTAATATCTGCATCAGGTGATAAGCAGTAATTTATTATATTGACACATATTTCGAATATTAAGTACCAACTTCATCCTTCAAATAAGGCATGTTTATAACAATGGGTACATAATAACACGAGATATACGATTACATAAAAAATACATATTTGGTGACATGAAATATGTCGTTTTATTACTTGATATTAAACCGCGTAATATATTTTTTGTTATAATATTATTCTTATTGATATGTGTATAATAAAATTAGAATAATATGTTCGTATTGCAATATACGGGCCTTGACACTGGCACCGAACCATTCCACCTCCAATCTTACTTCATTTACATATTCGTTGTCGTATTCTCTAACAAGTCGCGTTCATTCGCTGATACCGACGCGAGATTAAGTTCACCACACTACGGGAAGCCTTTCAACCTGTATTTCTGTATTTGTTTGCCTCTCTCGCTCTTATATTGCCCTATTTCGTTCTCTTTTATCTAAATAACAAATAGGTACTTACTAGATACTTCGCTATGTTACGTTAAAATATATACCTATATATTGAAATTGTAAATAAGTTTTGTTCGTTATTTCACATTGTGATATGAACGGCTCCGTGGATCGATTGGATATTTACTAACATTTTTGTTGTAAAATGGTGCCATGTGTGATATGGTTACCCCGACCCGTAGTGCCTCCTACTGAACTAAGGATGAAGCAATGATGCTAATTTTCTTGTATTAGAGGTCATTACACTCTACAACTCAAAACGAAATCAGTGGTATTCGTGCATGCCATGTTACTTAACTATCCAGATAATTATCACCATCTTTCTGAAATCAATTATGAAATATTTTATGTTTCAGTTGCAATATCAGTGAATGAATAAGAAAAGTGTCACCTGCTTTCTTTATGGTTGGCAAAGGGTTTGTGATACGTTTCATATTGCTTATCTTGATGGGCGGCGGTATTGTTATATCATTATATTAGTATAGATAGTTAGGAAAAGAAATAAAAAATACATATGTATAGTCTCTCGCTCACTCGTAGCCCGCACAAGGCCTTGTATCGTGTGTGGTAACCACAATACAATTGATAAGCATAACCTACGAATCGGGAATATACATTTATCAGTCACATATATACATACATATGTATAGGCCTCGCCAGGGAGTCGATCTATCGACTCATTAGTTCGCTGACAAGCTTTTTGACTACTATGATGTCGTTTTTTCTGAACTGCATAACAACGTAAAGACGCTAATTTTATTTATAGCTGTGAGTCTGTATACAAAGTAGGTAAAATAAATACAGTACTAAGTAGGTACCTATTGCTATATACTAATCGATTTTACTACCAACACTAGCTAATGTGAATTTGATTTAAATTTGCATAATAAAATCGTTATATATGAGCAGTAATTGAAAAGTCATTTGTAGTTAATTTCTTGTGGTAAGCTCGTGTACGTACTCACGGTTAAACGGAATTGCTTCGAGGTACAGACCGACAAGTCAGCTATTTCTTAATGTTACAAATGCATTTACGAGTCACGACCGCGTAAGATGAATCACGCGTGAGATAGATTAGTCTATATTTGAGGTACATTTTTAATTAGACACCTACACGCATATAATGTTTATGTGTATATTAGCTGTGGATAATAAAGAAAAGTTAGCATATATAAGAATATAATTGTTTTTATTCTGTTTATTGAATGCTGTTGGATATGAATACTTGTAGATATAGTTCGATCGACCAGGAAAAAATCAAGTTTTTGATTGTAACTCCTCAACTATGTGTTCGATCGACATAATTTGGGTACAAAAACCTTTTGCAGAGAATTCTGAACAAAGTTGCTAAAGACATCTCTATTTTATACCATTTCAGAGTCCATAAAGGAGAAATAAACAAACAAATATTCAGATAAACTCCTTAAGTAATGTTCAAATATAGCATTGGCAGGGACCGTCAATATTGAATGTAAACATTTCAGTGTTAAATGTTTGCCAAAAAATGAAAACTATCAATTTAAACAGATACGTCTGTAGTGGGATCCCTAAGTACCAATAATTAAAAAGAGTACGGGTAGACAATTACAAAAACGACAAAAACGGTGGAAGCAATCCAGCGAGCTTGCTCTTAATTGGATGAGACCACTTCCTCCAAACGACATCTCTTGTAACGCCGACCGTAGCCAACCTAGCCTTTCATAGAACGGAAATATCTTACCCGTCTTTTGTAGCTAAATTCTCGCGACTGAAAAACGTATATCTTGAATTGCTACAATTTAACCGTGGTAATTTTAATCGCTCGTTCGCTGTAATTAAAAAAATCCTTTTAAGGTCAACTTTCTTTGCGATTAAAATGCTTAAATTAATTGGGGGTAATTTTTACACCGGGCGCTGTAAATCATGTCAAATAGCAATTTAAAGACGTTCTGAAGTTGAGCGTTGTCACGCGATTGCCTATTATTTGAGTTGGCACGACAATGACGTTTGTGAGACCTTCAGAAGCTTGAATATTCAGGTAAATGGCCGCAACAGGATAAAAATGTTCAAGGTTTATTTGTTCACACTAATCAACTCAAATGCATCTAATTTAGTTGTCGGATTTTATCGACACTATTTAATAACCATCCATCGATTTTAATAACCTTTCATTTTCTTTGACGTATTACTTTAAATTAAGTGCCTATCATGTTCATTGCTTTATTGAGCTATAGCGTTTTAAGTCGTAGTGTTTTTTTAGTACGATAATGTATGTTACAAATTAACAACACGAAACTGCAGTTATACTAACTGTGCTATTTGTAATTGGTATTATTTTAACTATCTATTAAATATCATCGTTAAAACCAAACATGGTCTTCCATATCTGGTATATAAAATTAATCCAATTGTTTGACTTTAATTACTCAAATGATAATATGTGTTACAATAAACTTTAATCGCGATTTGAATTGCTTTTTTGCATCTTTTGTATGTATTTTCATAAACAAAATACTATAATATGAGTTCTGCATAGAAACATGAATGTGCTAAAGCCATACGCGGTATAAGTTCCGGCTAACTTTGGCTGTGGGCTTTAAAAATTTAAAGTGGAAAGTTTTATCAGTTCTCTAACTTGGTGGAAATTGTCGCTTCAAAGATTTTTTAGTCTTGGCCATTTTTGAGAGATTAGGAGTTTAAAGTAATTGTAATAAGTTCTCAATAAGCGAAATGTAAATTTCTTTTGAGAAAATAAATGTCTTTAACCAGAAAGTATCGATATCTCATATGTTTGTGGGTGCTCACATAATTAAAATAATCTTTGCGATAGACTTTTCTGTATACATATATACAGAGATAAGTTTCTGAAATGTAGTAATGACAATTTGTCATACCTTTGTCATGTAGGTAATTTACTTATAGTTGGATTACTTAAAGTCTATAAACTGCAGTTGACGAGATGGATATTTCTATTTTAATTGCGAGTATGTTACATTCAAACATTTACATTTTTAACATGAGTACAAACAAACACCAATCATACGTTCAAAGGATATGGAGAAACAAAAGATTGTGTAATCAGTATTATACTGCCGGAAAATGGGAGGTCAGCCATTATGTGGAAAATCATCCACGGCATTGTATTTACGGCAAACAGAGTTCATGAATGAGCAACTGAACAGTCGCGTTGGGCGACAAGCGGTATTTATCAACACGGTCGTCGCTCCAAATGTGGGTCAAGTACTAACTGTTTCAACTATTTCGTTCATTTAATTTTGAAACCCTCTATTTTTGTAAATGGAATTACTCTTATAACGTACTTCAGTAGAACAAGCAGCGACCAGTTTAGTCAAAAAGTTATAAACAAATCCGAAATAAAAAACCAGATAAGTGCTGTTTACCTACAAATATTATCTATTAGGTACCATTTTAATTGAAGTCTTTAGACTTTTGGTTAATGATTTTACTGTTGAGAAGCTTTGACGATAGTTTTGTTTTTTTTAATGTCTAAAACGTGCAAAGTCCAGACATTAGAGTAATATAATAATCGACGAACTTTTCATGTATTTAATATTTGTGAGTAAATCTCTCAAACGCGATTACGACCATTATCTATTGTAGCTAATAATTTTTGTACTTGCTTTTTGTGTAACCTTAACATATTTTCAGTTTAAAGTTACAAGTACACAATGTATTGTATAGAAATATATGGAAACACTCCTTTTTTTTGTTCCATAGTACTAAATTAGTGCTGCTAAAAACGGACGTTTTCATGGGAAGCTATAAAATACGAGTAAGAACTGCTCATGATGTTACCGTAGCGCAGGTAACAGTAACGCAGTAAAACAATTGTTCCTTTTTTGAACCACTGTTTTGTGCTATAAAAGTTTCATTTGTTTTGTAGTTGCTGACAAATTATATCATTCAATGTTACAAGACTTCCGAATATTATAACGTAATGAAAAAATTTTTCATGCTATTTATGGAAAGTGGAATTCAAATTTGCACTTATATGTTCGTCTCGACTCTATTCCGACAGTTCTCATGTTTTTTGTCGGGATTTAGGCTACCTTTAGGTACCACTCTCCATATAAAAGTTAACTGTTACATTTGTGTCTATTGTATTTCTGAAGAGCTTGTCAATAAGAGGATTTCGTGTTTCGTTCTTGGTAGGAAACGTAGTCAACAACATTGGGTTATTCCGGTCTGATCTCAAAAATATGATCCCAAAATAGGTTCAGATTATTTTTAATTATTTTCTATTCCGGTTTGATCCTTGGTATACATATATTATGTGATATTTGACCACTAAGCACACTTACAGCTCTCATGACCGCTATTACTAGGAAGATAATACATAATTTTATTATTATTTAAATATTTTTTTGAGGTGAAATGGTTTCATTAAAAAAATATATAAAATCCAGGGGCATAGTACACCCTGAATAAATAAGTAAATAAATTTATGAATATTTAGACACCCCAATCAACCGATTTTGTTGAAAATTACACACAGCTTACATTTTTTTATGTGAAATTTGTTATAGTATACTAATCAAGCCCTTTCATCTTGTATATACTATATTGACAAAATTGTAAAAAAACTGTACTACACTTTGTAGTGTAGTACACTTTGTAACAGTGGCGATTTTAGATTTAAAATTATAATGAATATATTAAATTGTATTGTCATCAGAAATCAAAATATATTAAATTGTATTGTCATCAAATGAATTCGTTAACAGGAAAGATGTAAAATAAAATTTCAACTAGATTTGACCCAACGAATATAGGGCAAGCTAAAAAAGCAAGGTATAGGTTGACGATAATAAGGTCTGATCTTATAATTATATGTTGAAGAAATTAATCAGCTAATATCTACAATGCTGCTTTATTTTAGGCTGGCTTATCATGCAAAAGTACTAAATTAACAATCATCAATCTTTTAATCATAATCTAATTTTATTGTTAATTTTGTAAAAAGCTTTTCACTTTTAGTACCAAGATAACTCAATATTCGAATAATCTTGATTGACCTTTGCTCTTTATACTTTAATTTTTACGTCTTTGGAGTTCAAAATTAAATTACATTTAATACGATATTGAACCCTTGATACTTAGGTACAGACAATTTGTGGCCTTACGAGTAATTCAATGTGTTTTAGTAAATTAAACTGTTGTTATACGTTGATATGTTATAAATTTCTTATCCTTGCGGTTTTGTTAACTCAAATATATTAAGGGTACTCAAATATATGTATGTAGGACAAGTCAGACACTATAGGGCCCCCTACACACTATGTCTGTGTCTCACACTCCTTCAAGCAAAAACAACATACAACGCGAGATTATCTAACGTTATTCTTTTATCCCATTATAAACATTATTTTTATAACCATTTTTATGGTTATCATAAAATTGTTTTAAAATAATAATTTATATAGTAAAACAAAGTTTGCTGGGGTCAGCTAGTATGTAAATATATAATGAGTCTCGTTGTTTAAATATTTATATGGATTTTAACATTTCGATAAAACACATTAAATATAAAACAGACCAATTCGGATTAGAACGAACTGCAATAGGTAAAAATACCTGACTCAGTTCCCAGGCTATGTGAATATACCAGAAGTATACGAGTATGTTCAATACAGAAAACATTCAATGAGGTCGGGCACAATAGCGAGTGTTGTCCAAAGTCCCCGACATGCAATTGTGTGCGTTGCACGGAAGCTACTGGATGAAAATAGGTTTAACAATAACGTAAAGTATACAAAAGGTAAGTATGTTAATGAATAACAATAAATTTAAACAGGGAATATTATTTTCATTAATAATGGACAGTGAAAAATAAAAAACAATGGCTATTGTAAATGTACAACGAGATAGATCTGAAGACGGTGGAAGTTTAAAATGATAGCAATAAGAACTTTCATTTCCATTTTATTCAAAGTGCAATATTATTATAACTATAGTATACTTTGTATAAATACACAAATAAAAAATCTAATTATTATAATTTTTTAACCTTTACTAGCCACAGATGTAACTCACCGCTTCGAGGGCTAATGAGGGCGAACAAATCCAATATTTAGATTCCTTTTATACAGTTTGGTGTACTGTTATTAGTATTAGATGTAAAAGGTCTTGTTATACAAATACAATCATTACTTTTTATAGTGCTGAGTCATGACCTCTAGATAATGTTAGTAGCTGAAACCACGCGCAATTATCATAGAGGTGAGCCCAAGTTCAACAACTTTTATAATAAACCAGCCCATATGGACCGGCCATTATTGTATCAGCTAATTAGCAAGCACGATTCAGCCGTATTTGTTTTAATTAATTACATTCATAGCTGCTTAATTGAAATGAAATTATTTTCTACGCGATGTGGCGTCGAGATTATTATAAGGTTTGATAATTTGTCATGCAAAAGTTATGTAAATTGTGAAGAGAAAATAGTTAAATCCCAATAATATTAATTATTATATTATTCGCTACCTGGTAATTAGAATAAGTTCTATCCTGTTAAACCTTTTAATTAGAGCAATATCAGTAAATAGATTTTCTAAAACAAGACTTACATCAAGGTCTTAAAACACTTTCTTTTTTTTTACCAGTCGACGGTGAAAATGCTATGTAAATTTCATTATTTCTTTACACTAATTGTTACAAATGAGATTAGGTCGTACCTCAACTGGCTTAATATTGTTATTCTGTAATGAGGTTTAACATTTATGAACAGTTAACGGATAAACCAACGATAAATCATCCATTTGTAAACTTATTTATTTACCCTTAATTGCTTCTATGTATAATCCATCATAATTATTTTAAACATGAAACTAGTGTAAGAAACTCAAACTATTGAACCATTTATGTTATGTACGTACTTACGGGCCTGAAATACTACCACCGTTTATGAAAGGTTCCTCATCCACAAGAAACATCGAAATAAACTCATCATCTTTTAAAAACAATATCTACCGTAATTGCTTAGTTATTTGCATCATTAACTTAAGCGGAATCTACTGTGGCTATTTATTTTTAAGCGTCTTTGTCATTAATGTCATGTCTGTCTTTATTTATTCGTGAATTTTTAATATCATTATAATGAGTTTTAAATATTTCTACGGTTAAAATAGTAACCACTTTGGCATTTTATTATAAAAATGTAGGTACAGCTTATGCAGGCAGTATGAGAAAGTAACTTAATAACTAAGTAAGAATGTAAATTGGTAGGGTGCTTTTGAAAAAGCGCCAGAGATTATGGCCTGCTACAAATCAAATATGTCCACCTCCGAAGGTGTTTCCATCATGGTGTATTGTTCCTTCTTGGCTAGGTACTAACTTTTCTAGAATCAACTGTCCAATGTTTTTATGTTTCGCTCGTAGTGTCCAAGAGTCACAAATAATGATCCGGATAAAAAGTAAGGACTCTGTTTTGGCCTGTATTTTATCAGTGATGAATTTAGTTACTGACGTCCACGTGCTAAAGCTATTTCGGGTTGGAAACAAAGTCATTGCTAAATTTCAAATAAAAAGGAAAATTCAGAATTTTTGTTAAAAAATATAACTTTATTCAATTAGATATTGCCCGCTCTTGTGGATGACCTTTTCCATCGTTCGGTCAGTGTAAAAAATCCCCGTTCGTAAAATGTCTAGTGCTAATCCCTTTAAAAATATAGGTTAGATGGTCTGACCACGTTAGAAAAACAAAAGAAAGTGTAGAGTGAATCTATCGACAAAATCGGCGATGACTTATTTGCCAACCTATTATATACATTCACGTGGTTTTTCTGTTCGTTTATTGTTTCACAAAAAAACTAGTTGAATTTGGAATTATTTCACACCATTAGGACGGCCTTAAGGAATTACCTGAATTCCTCAACTAAAATGTAATTCCCGGTTCATTATTCTAACATAAGTTTTTGTAGACGTTGTCGAGTCGTTAGCAATTAAGGCTGGTATACATCGCTGTGGATCCATGGTGTATAATGTTATGCAGTCATGTGTACTGGCTGAACTTTTCAACGATTTCAGATATAAAACGACACTAGTTACAGATGAATTTCAGTACACATTATTAAATTATGTAAAATCAATTGATCTTGGATTGTGTTTATTTTATTACTAAAATAAAATACTGGTACTTCACATTCTTAGATACTGGAAGTACTGGAACTGTATGTAAAGTATGAAAGCAGTGTTTAACTTTAAATCTCGAGTAGTTAACTGTACGTGACCTTATAGTAGCGAAGTTATCGTTATCTTTCTTTTAAGTTACCTAAAGTTATTTAGTAGTCTCTGTGTTACTACTTACTTTTTATTTAAAAAGTCCTACGTTCTGTAAAATATATATAATACAAAATAAATGTAGAAGTTTTATTGTTGTTTCTACAAGAGATCCCGTATAAATAAGTAAAATACCATTATACTAAGCTCTAAGCTTGGGTTAATCCTTCCACTATTTCTTCTTTTTGATACGAACCTTGTAGCAGTTTTTTAATAATACTGTAAGTAGGTCAAATTTGTACATTATGGAGATTATATGAAATGGTTAATAATTAATGTTTTTTTAACTGTTTTAGGTAAACTATTGCAATAATAAATTAAAAGTAAAAACCTTTTAAAACAAGCTTTTATTTAAATGGCCTAAAAAGAATAAAATATTTTTTTTCAAAACATTTACCATCATCATTTAACGTCATTACACAATTTATATGATATAAAATATTAGCGCCAAGAAAACTTGGTTATTACAACCAACCAGGTTTGAGGCTCTTGGATAATAGAAGAAGTTATGCAGCGCAATATCGTATAGCTTTAACCCACTCAGTAATACAGGAGTATCAGTAAATGAGTCGCTTATATATAAAGTCGAGAATTTACTTCATGAAAAATATAGACAGCATTCCGCATAATTGCTTATGCAACCAACAGGTAATTTCAACAAAAATTGTGTTGCATTTCCCGTGCAATATGTACTCCAATGTCAGAGTAAAGCTCTGCACATAAAACGAATACAAACAGCCAGTTTACAGAATACAACAGCAGCTCAGAATAATAAATTTTGTAAAAGGTAAATTGCGAATAATTCCACGCTTCTTTTTTCCTTTTAAGACAATTTAAACACAGTTTATCGCTGGCGTTTTGAACGCGCGATGATTTTGTACAAATTTGCGTTAATCCATATTCAAATTCGTCATTTACTGGCGTTTTGAATAAGTATTATGCAAAAATGCATAAAGATTTGCTTGGTTAGGTGACAATGATCAATCAGGTATATAAACTTTCGATTTAATTACACACAATGTTTCAGTGGAAATGTCAAGAAGGCACGGTTTAGTAACTTAGTGGGTACGGGTCGCGGGTCACAGCGCATCTTCACCAACCCATTCTCTTTGTACCATCACGTAACCAACTCGTATGTCCATAAAACAAAACAGGAAATTGTTTGCAACATTCGCAACTTATGTTATTGTTCCCTCTCATGATTTATGTTTCGCGAGAGGAATATATGAATAAAGGATATTTTCCACGTTCTGTTCGTAATTGCAAGCAATTAAGGAGAGCGAGAAAAGATTTTCGGCATACAAATTTTACTATTATTCCTTATGCTATTATTGTACATACCGATTCAAATAATATATTCTTCCCGCGTATTTCGCTGTTTAGTATAATGCGGGTCGTTATGGCGTGGAATAAAATATGGAGTTTCGTTATGATTCAATACTAACACGATTTGTAAATAGGTATACGTATTAGATTAGTTATTATTATATTTTATTAAAAATCGATCCTTAAGTCTAAGTTTCGTGTTAAAAGAAATATACATACATATTTTTTCGTATAAAAATCCCAGTCTTTAGTTGGATCTCGTATGCCATCTGTTACGAGTTATAAATATTAATGTAGAAGCTATTTTATAATACAAACTAAGTTCACTATAAGTAATAACCTACCAAGATTTACGTGATTGATATTATTTTTTTTTTAATTTTGTAGTTACTTTACATACAATCACAATCACAGGTGTACATTTAGGTACATAAATTGAAAGATTGAATTCTATTGAAATAGGCATACCTAGTTGATTAATTAAATAAATACACGGAAAAACACGTTCGCTACGTTGTCGTTGTTAATTGAATTAACTTGTATCTGTGTTTATAGGTAAAAGGTGAATGATTACTAACTATGTAACATTTATACGGTCATAGTGAACTGCCGTTACGTAGCATATTTCTATCACTGTGATCGTTGTCGATGATCATTGGTGAATACCCCAAAGTATTTATAAAAGTTATTTTAAAAAACTTATATTAACAATTCATACGAGCGACATTAACTATATTAAGGCATATCATCTTGGAACATTTATCCCGTGTTTTGTAACATTTCTTATTAATGCACAGCTCCTATTGGTCATAGCGTTATGTTAATAAGTGTGAAGCCTTCCTCGGTAACTGTACTATCCGACACAAAAAGATTTTTTCAATTCGAATAAGTAGTTCTTGAGATTAGCGCGTTCAAACTATCAAACTCTTCAGTTTTATACTATTAGTATAGATATAGATGTTTGAGGGTGTGTATTATATATAGTCATCATATAGGTAAATTACGTCGCATAAAATTGAGAGACAAAGTATTTCAGAAATACTGAGGTGTAGAGATAACTAGTCAAGCTTATAATATGATAGTGGTGCATTATCGATTATCGGTAATTCAAAGCAGATAACTATAAGGTATATTAAAATAGCATTAAGATTAGTCTAGCCAATATCTAGAATTTAATGGCCATATAAACATTTATAGCAAGTTTCAGATAGCATTAGTTATTTAGGAGTGAGGGATAGAACACTTTGGCTCACACTCTTGATAATAACCGTCTAGAAACTAAATTACTAATTTGTCAGGAGCTATAATTAGCATTACTTCAAAATTACTTGTAACAGAAATGTTTGAACGTTTATATAATTTTCTAAATCCTTACGAATATAACATTAAACAGCTTTGTAATAAATTTGTTAATATGCATGTAATCGTCGCGCGTAGGAACAAATCTCGTAATACGAGCGGGGCCCCTATAAAACTTCAGTTATTATAAAATTAAGCTAATTGGGGCTTACCTTCGCGTTCAATGTTATGTCGGATCGTGCAACATTCACCGATTGCGGTAGGCCGCCCGACCGCCTGAGCCCAGCCTGACAGTCACCCACTTTCAATCGTGCGAACTGGTTCCAACAATGGCAGCGCAATTTTTAATCCACAAAACCAGAGCAGAATTCAAACATCGAACAATAAAAGCTTTGCAAAACTGTTACGTCTTTGATTTCACACCCAATTTGTCACCCGTGTTCTATGTAAAACAAACAAAAGTTTGTAGTTTTACTCTCGTAAACAAAATCACGTAAACTCAATATAATACTCTTGAAATATCAATGGATTACGTACTAACACAAAAACGTCACAGAAAACATTTGTAGACAGTAGAGCGTAGTAGACGGTCGGCGCAAGAGCTTCGGTTACCATCGGCCGTCGCCGGCTTCAAAAACAGCTTCTCTGTCCTGCTCACTCTTGCTAAAGAGGCCCAGTAAGATTTTAGATCAGATCACTGAACCGAAAAGATACATTAACGTCTGTCCTTTTCATCCGGTGGTCGCCAGCAAGTAGGGAAACCGGTTTCATATTGTAACTTTTAGTTGTAATTCTACCAAGCTGATACAAACGAGAAATAATAAATCAAGCTCGTAAGTGCAATATTGCACTTACACGAACACCAAGGGTAAACTGATGGAAGGAAACTATTACTGAACGGAAATAGGCACAGCCCGTACAGTTATTAGAGTAAATGCAGAAATTATATTATTGCTACACTCAGATAAGTTTCTGGTCTTTTTTCACATTCTACACATCTTATAAATAAAAATAAAATGTCCAGACGTAACCAATTTCCTCTAAACTAGATCTAAATATTGTATAAGACCCAAGACGTATAATAAAATGTGTAAAATGTTAGAGCCTATTAAAATTTGGAATTTCTCTACATTTCTAATATGGTAAACTTTGTGTCATAGTAATTATATCTCGATCTACGCAGGAAGTAAATCGTAACTGGAAGATTAGCTGATATGTTTTTGCTAGTAATGAATATATTAGAATTTTTCTGAGAAAGATAAGGGAGAATACTGCTTCAATAAGCAAATTGCACTTTCTTCTGTAAACATGAGAGGTCATATTGGATTGCGAGTGCGATGGACCGTTGCAAGGTTTCGCGGTTTCAGTATACATATGAGAAGAGGCCGTTGACAAGAATAGTGGTTGTTTGTATTCCCACGCCTCTCGAGTCTCAATTACAGTTAAAAGTAAGACAGAATGCCCGTGGGTGTGTTTACATAATTATATAGAGACCACATAAACATTATTATTACATTTTACGAGAAAGTTCTTGAAAGACACTGCTTACTGAATTAAACTGTTTAGTTATGTAAGTTCGAAGTATAAGTCAATTTAAATCTAAACAATCAAGTCACATTCCGATGTCATGTGTGAATAATAAACGTCATATGAAATTAAGTGTGGTCAAGAATGGTGGGAATTGTCGGCAAAGTTACTGGTGGGAAAAAAGTCAGTGCTACCGTGCTTTGTATGGCGCGTCAGCCAGCATTTCACTGTGGCTGTCATTAATAAGCAGTCGTTCTCATCAATCCGCCAAAGAAAGCCTCGTTGGAATACGTTTCATGTCTCGTTAGCGTCAAAACCGATCGTGCGTTAAGCTGTTGATGGATTACAGCCTAATATCAACCGTCGTTTAGTCCTACTTAACTATTTGGCGAAGACACCAAAATATATTACAAAAATGAGCGGCGACCAAAAGTTATAATGTTAGTAATTATGGATATAGGTTTTTTTTTATTTTCAATCTCAAAAAGACGGTCTTTGATATCGTAATCATTTCATACTCTTTCAAAATGAACTTAATAAAAAATCACAAAGTAGAAAGGTATATCAAGTGTATAAAAAGCAACATGGCCGCGGGCTACAATCAAGTTCAACAACAAAATGTAATTACATGTTACGGCAAAATGGAAGTGTATTTGTTTCATAAAAACTTTCGTAACATTCGCTAACTGATACTATTATTTCAATTTACTTTATATTTCTAGTCTAGACAGCCTGAAGCATAACGTGTACGGTGTATATTAAACACCAGTATAATATAGAATACCAATCGAGAAATAAAATATATTCTCAAATCTATTATTTGAACGTTATTTTCTTTTCAAGCATTTACTCTGGTCGTTTTTCGGTTGTCCATATAAAAAACACGATTTACTCAATTTTACTGTACCATTTTTTCCTATTAAAAATGTATGAAAGGCATAGTTAAACTAGGCTAACAAAATGCTTAGGGCCATTTTCTACCAGCCAAAACTTGGAAGTGATGAAAAGTGTATTTAGATTGAAAATAAAAATACATATGGCTTAAATCCATTAAACGCGTAGTACAGCCCACGGGTCTCTCGTCACTAGAGCATACTCCACCACGTTGCTCTAGTGCGGATTAGTTGTGTATAAGTAGGTAAAATTTTACAATTATACAAAATTAATACAGTAATGTTCCGTTATCTAGGCATTTTATCTATACTGTCTATGTATACTTATATACTAATAATATAAAGCTGAAGAGTTTGTTTGTTTGAACAGGCTAATCTCAGGAACTACAGAACCGATTTGAAAAATTCTTTTAGCGTAAAATAGGCAAGATTTAAGGAAGGCTATAAGCTACATTACATCATGCTACGATAAGTAAGAGAGGAGCAGCAATAAAATTTTGAGCTTTCTTTGCGTGTAAAGGTTGAAAGTAAAAGGTGAAATTCACTCAAAAATCATGCATTACAATATTGTTCCCCTCTAAAAGTTCTAAATGAAAGTCCGCGACAGCATATGTCGCTTTTAAGGTAATACCCACTATAACCATTTTTGTTTATCAAAGTAGTTCTTAAATAATAATTTATATGGCAAAACAACGTTTACTGGGGTCAGCTAGTGTATAATAAAGCTGCGTTTTACATTATCGCCACATAGTATTCATTAACTAGTGCATTCAGTGCTCGTTGCTGCGCATATTAAAAAATCAAATTTAAAAACGAAAAGCCAGCGTATAAAAGAACACAATAGTTTTGATACTGTTTCTTCAAGTGCTGTTGGATTTAAATACGGGTAGATTTAGTCCGATACATTATCTAAAAATCGACATTTTCAACTGTAATACGTCAAACATGCGTCCGATTCATAAAAATTTGATACTTAAACATTTCCATGAGAATTCTGAACAAAATTGCTAAAGACATAAAGACATAAAGGACTAAAATACAACTTTTTCTTACTTTCTGACAACAAACGAACATTGATTTATGTATATATATGTATATATATATATATATATATATATACACACATCCTATATATATATATATATATATTATTTATATATTATGTATAAATTTTGTTTACACACGTTTTGTCATGATAATTATAATTAATGCGGTTTGTTCGTAAGTTCTAATTGGAATTAACCACTGCATTTGAGTTAGAATATACGTATCATTTCAACATTCAGGTTCTATTCATGTTGTTCCGAGTATTGCTAAATATATGGTAACATTAATTGTATTAGAATTATACTGGCACCCCCACAGAATGTATCTCTACGTTCTTGTTACTGGAATGGAAACATATTCTGACATAATAACCATAATAATAATAAATAAAAGTAGTCATAGTAGTAGTAAACAGTAGAAGTCATAGCTATAATCCCAATAGCCGTATCTGCTACAGGAATTATCCCAAATAACCTCCATCAACGTATATGAGAATAAAAATTACCTAAATTTTAAATATTATCCTACAAAAAAGCAGCAATCTTAAACACGTGCCGTAACACAAGAAAATTCTTATTAATGGAATAAATAATACATTACACAAATGGTATCCACTTGGCTTAGG
>DWJN01000507.1:0-23555 GCA_018248895.1 Carystus phorcus
CCTAACCTAACCTAACCTAACCTAACCTAACCTAACCTAACCTAACCTAACCTAACCTAACCTAACCTAACCTAACCCAGTTGCGCGCGAACCGCCAGTGCGAAAACCACGCGATCCCGCCGTTCCTAAGTCTTTCCGCGCCCTAAAACGCTTCAAAAAATCGTAAAAGTGGGATTTTCTGCACGGATTGCAGTGAAAAGTGCATCAACATGAGTGTTTAAGTGGAAGCAATCAATATGTGAAAGCATTGCACCTAACTTTTATTTTTACAAAAGTTATAAGCAAAAAACTCCAAATTTAGAGGCTAATTGGTGTAGTCTTAGACTTTAAAGGTGAATATCTCACAAACAAGATCGGCGACATAGTGATTTTATTACATGAAAAGACGCGGAATGGTATATTCTTTGTTGATGTGAAAATTCAGAATTTTCTGACGGAAAACTTCGAAGATAATTGAGGAAAACAGATGTAAACAAAACAACGAGGTCCCGGATTCCCGTTGGATAGAAGGATAAATTTTACATCACAAGAAAGTGCGGCAAAAAAGAAAAATTTTGGCATTTAAATTTTTAAAATCAAGTGAAAATTGGCAGTGTAAATGACATTTTAAATCTCGGAAATTAATAGTATTTTAAATTCAAAATTACATAAAAAGTAAAGCGGTGACATATAAATTTTATTTTATAATAAAATTGATAAACTCTCCACCTATAAATTGATACCAATCTTAGAATTTTCCGTAAAAGAACACCGGAGAAATTAACAATAATAAGCGGCAGGGGAGTATGGTGCAACATTTAACCTAAAAACAAGTGTCAAAAACTAAGTTTCCCGTTAATCTACAAAGTTAAAACTTTGTGAAAAACCGTTTTAATTAAAGACAAAATTATTGACATAAAGTGTATTTGGCTAACTATCGTAAATAAAAAGTGCATTTTCAAAAGTGTATCGTAAATATGACCTACATTCAGATGTAAACAAACATCATACCAGTGGCGCCGCGTGACCGAGTGGCAGGATTTTGCAACTCTTGACCTAGATTTGATCATTAACTATCAGTGCTGTTAAATTGAATTTAATATCCGCTACTACAACCTAGGAAGCTGTTTCTGGATTGAGGGTCGAGGTTCGAGCCCAGACCAATGCTACGGTGACATCATCGGACTCGAACTGGGTCATGAGAAGCCAAAAAGCAGTTAATTAAATTCATCACTACCATTCTATTTTTCCAAAATCATCATCATCATCAGCCTCCTTAGGCGCTGACGCAGCCAGCAGTCGACCTAGGATCGAGACGGGGTGAGAGTGATAGGTGGTCTCCGCCTCCTTCACCTCCCTCAACACCACAGTCCTTCATCATCATCAGGATAGCTGCAGGCGACCAACCAGGAGCGAAACGAGCAGTGGGACGCAGTGACCAAGGAGGAGACAACCACATCCACCTCCTTCAGCACAAATTGTACCATCACCAGGCTTATCACTGGGTGATATTACTTAATATTAAATATTGTAAATTATAAATAGTAAGCTTGCTAAAATTCAATAGAATTATACCTAACAATTGTGAAAAACAGATAGCCTATATTTAACAGTATTCAGCAGATATAAGAGCAAGAAAACTAATAATTTACTTAAAAAATTGAATTGACAAAACTAAAGTTAAAATGTTTAGTATAAATTGGAAATTTGCAGGTAGAAATTTGTAAATACAGCTGTTTTCACTTAGAATATAGAATATTAATATTATAATAACAGTTTTAACTTAATAAACCCTAAATTCAATTGAAAATTGTTAAAGTATTGACCATTGAAAATTATTAAAGTATTGGTAAATAGATGTTAAAATAATAGTTAAGGAGGCACCAAATCCCCTTGCAAGGGTAAAAGGTGTAAGCTGAAATCAAAATTGCAGGAAACATACTTAAATTCAACAAATATTTAACATAAATATTTCAGAGGTTATTTCTTGTTTACAATTGTTAGAACACATAAACTACTAGAGGAGCAGACCATAAACTTGATAGATTGGTAGATTCAATAAAATTGCCATAGCTTAAATAACTACACCAGTAATATTAGGAGTCCCCAATCAGATCTATTACTGGTATTGATATCACATCTAGTATAGATACTGATACCCTTTTAACGTTAATATATATGTTGATAAATAAAAATAGATAAGCTAAAATATAAAGACACTGACGGACACAGGAGCCATATACACTCCTGAAATAATATATTAAAAGCGCGACAACTTAGTAGGCAGAAACCATAAGTAATATTTGACATAACTGGACAGTAACCTATGCGTTGATTTTGACAACATAACCTAGACAGCGTAAAGAAAACTTTAAATTTTCTAACGCTATAAATAGTCTTGTATGAATCTAGATTATTAAAACGCATACAGTATAGTGTAGTAGTGGTCATAAACCATATTTAGACTAGTTCAGTAAATGCGGACAACACACAACATAAAAGGTTATGTTGTAAGGACAAGAAGTAGTGGACATAAGCAACAATTAAATTAACAAACTAGGATAGGTATAGCACTTAAAACTACAGACCGAGTGCATAAAAATAGATAAACACCATCAAACAAGTACAAATATAAAACACAAACTATTAATAAATAGGCTTATATGAATAAAAAACAAACACATACAAGGTTTTGCAAGGATACCATAGGGAGTAACATCTACAGGTAGGCTTAGTAGACTAATAGAATAAGGACATAAATACAACAACTTAGGCATACACACATAATTGAGTACACACATAAGAAAAATAGACATAGTTAAAGCGTTAAAACTAAAACAACTTGTATACTATAGTACTAAGCCACACAGTCATAATTACAAAAACTAGATTACTTAAGTACTATGATATATAAAAATATATAATTACAGTGTAAAGATAACCAGAAACAATATATAAATTGTTGTGTAATTAGTAAAGAAGTAGATAAAGAGTAAATACCAAAATTAACTTCCATTAGTACGTAGTCGAGCAAAATCGCAAGTATAAAAAATAGGACTTCTTAACTAACTAAATACAAAATCATATAATATAAGTAACTATAAACAATATATAAACTTTTGTTTTATAAGAGAAATCAGACTTAAAGAGATAAAATCAAAATTAAATTTTTATTATTACTGGGCCGAACAAAATCATAAAAATTAAAAAATTAGATTTTCTAATCAACTAAATACAAAATCATATAATATAAGTAACTATAAGCAATATATAAACCGTTGTTTTATTAGGAAAATCAGACTTAAAGAGATAAAATCAAAATTAAATTTTTATTATTACTGGGCCGAACAAAATCATAAATATTCAAAATTAGATTTCCTAATCAACTAAATACAAAATCAAATAATAAAAGTAAATAGAAATAATATATAAACTTTTTTTTTACTAGTGAAATCATAGGTAAAGAGATAAAATCAAAATTAAGTTTTTATTAGTACTGGACCGAACAAAATCATAAGTATCAAAAATTGGATATTCTAACTAACTAAATACAAAACATATAGTACAAGCAATTAGAATTAATATACAAACCTTTGTTTTATCAGGGAAATCATAGATAAAGAGATACAACCAGATTTTAAAAAAATTGTAATACACATTTATAAATACATTAAATAAAAGTATAAAATCTGTATAGGATCATATAATAACAATAAAACCGCACCCCCCCTTGCTTGTTCCAAGTAATCCTTGACCACCCCTATCTGATTCTATTCTGACGGCGGCATTAACTTAGACTGGAAACTGTACAAACTTACACAATTAATACAGGAGACAAAGGCGGCACTAATCCGGATTTGAAATATATTGACACTCACGCAAAACACATACCGTAGAGCCTGCTGCAGCCATATACACTGCTGTTGGCACTACTACATCGTAAATCTCACCACAATAATTGACAGAGTAGCGTAGGACATATCTGACAACAGTGACTTGGACAGTACGAAGGTAGCATTAGCTTGGACGCCATCACAAAATAGTGTTTGGAAATACTGCAAACAGTACATTGGACAAGACACAGACGACCTAACTATACTCTTGTACTTTTGTGGAGACAAGTTGTACGTTGTTGTTGTAGGCTACCTTAATAAACACTAATCCTTGACAGACGGTAATATAGCCTCCGCCGCCCGGGCCAACGGATTATCGGAAACAAAGGTGGCCTGCGTATGCAATTGACGTATTATATTGTACTATATACATAACTTCTTTATTTTTATTTTGTTTTATTTTTTTTACAAATAAAGTATTTTAGATTATAACTGACGTGTAGTATACCTTATACATATACTACACAAGTTTATTGACGGGTCCCCTGACTCCTAAATATGTTTGTGCCACACCGTACACCAGCCAAAAAGGCTGATAGCACCCAAAATAACACCCAAAAAACTCCAGATCAGACGGAGAGGACAGGTCCCTCCGTACCTAAACAAAATGTTAGACGTAGCATCGGAGAATGGGAAGAGGGACGGCTGGAACTGGCAAAGTCAGATCCAACAAAGAAAAATAACCCAGTCTCCTTAGTAACGGCAGAGCTAAAAACACAGTCCTCACAGCCTTCGCAAGAAAATTTAGCAATAAGTCACAAAGCAACTTCAAAAGCCGAAAAGACTCCACCCCCGCCATCAAAACCAAAATACGCTAGTAAAATGACGGAGGCCAAAATATGCCTCACACGAGCGAAGACATTATTAGGCGAATCCAGAAACATAAAGGCGGAAATAAAGGCTGGAGTTATGCAAGCTGCAGAGAGACTATACCAACTGGTGCTTGAAGCCGGGGAGCTAAGGAAAGCAAGAGAACCACTAGTGGGAAGCCAAGATCTAGGAATGAGAGAGGCCTTACCAACAAACCTCGCATCAAGACCAGCAACCTCTGAACACCTCGAACATACCGAGCTAATGAGAGAGCTCATAAAAAACATGAAAGATCACAAGGAAGTACTAGCTGATTTTAAACAACAAGCAACCAAATTAACAACGGAAATGAAACAATTTCCAGAGTCAATGGAGTCTAGGAATAGCCTTATCCAAGCTGAAACGGGCATGTTAACAAAAACCATTGACGACCTGAGAAATGACCTAAAAAATCAAGCGACCCCGCAGCCTACGTACGTTGAAGCACTGAAACAGCCAGCGAAAGCAAACACGGCTCCCATGCACACCTTAATAGTAACATCCGACGACAAAGAGGATACCAGCCAAGAGCTGATAGTGAAGATTAGGGATGCTGTGAATGCCAAGAACAGCGGCATACGCGTTGATAGGCTGCGGAAAGCTAGAGACCAAAAGGTAATCATAAGCTTCCAAAGTCGAGAGGAAATGGAAAAAGTTAGTGAGGTCGTCAAGAACTGCAAGCTTCAAGTAAGAGAAGCGATAAATAAGGATCCACTGGTGGTAATAAAAGACGTATTGGCACTTCATACAGACGAAGAGATAGTAAAAGCCCTAAAAAATCAAAACAGCCATCTCCTAGCTAATCTCGATGAACAAGATATTAGAGCCGTAGTAAAGTATAGGCGTAGAGCACGAAATCCCCACACGACCCACGTTGTCTTACAGGTGTCCCCAAAAATTTGGCAGCGCCTCACAGTGGCGGGATGCGTACACGTCGACTTACAGAGGGTACGAGTTGAAGACCAATCGCCATTGGTGCAGTGCTCACTGTGCCTGGCATATGGTCACACTCGCCGTCTCTGTAAGGAGACAATAGAGAAATGTAGTTACTGTGGAGGACCCCACAAATGGGCGGAGTGTGATGAACGCATGGTGAATCAAGCACCAAAGTGCTGTAACTGTAGTCGGGCAAAGCTCCCAGACACGGAACACAGCGCATTCAATCAAGCATGCCCAATTAGGCGGAAATGGGATGCTCTTGCCCGAGCTACCACAGCGTATTGCTGAGGGCGACACAAATAGTCAAGGAGCGGCAAATACAAATTCCCCACAAGCGAGAACTTATAAATTCATGCAAGCCAACCTACAGAGAAAAAATCTCGCAACAACTGAAGCAATAGTTGAAGCCCACAAAAGGGAAGTGGCCGTAGTACTGCTCCAGGAGCCGTACGTTGGCGGGTCAAAGGTAATGAAAACTTACAATGGAGTAAGAATACTTCAAAACATGAACCCTGGAGAGGGAACAGTCAAAGCAGCCGTCGCTATATTAGACCACGAGCTAGACATTAGGCAGTTCCCAGAGCTCACCACGAACAACATTGTGGTGGTGGGAATCCGAACCAAGGCATGGGAAATCACAACCATTTCCTATTACTTTGAGCCTGACCAACCTATAGAGCCATACCTGGAGCAGCTGAAAAGGATACAAGCGGAATTACAACCAAAACTGCTTCTCGTAGGTGGCGATGCTAACGCCAAAAATATCTGGTGGGGCAGCAACATAGTCGACTTGAGAGGAGAAGAACTGCAAGGTACAATAGAAGAGATGGGATTGCAAGTACTAAATGAAGGAAATACCCCGACATTTGATACTATTAGGGGCACGAAGAGATACTCCAGCTATATAGACGTGACGGCCTGCACAAACGATATGTTAAATCTAGTAGAGGATTGGAAAGTGGATGAACGAGTTACAAGCTCCGATCATAACACCATTACTTTTAAAGTAAAACTCATCAAATCAAGAGGGATGAGCATCCAGAGGACCACAAGAGTATATAGCACAAAGAGGGCTAACTGGGAACAATTTCGTGAGAAACTGGCCCAGTTAAAACAAGAAGGAGCTATATCGAAGGAAAAAGTGGAAAGCACAACTAACAAAAGGGACCTAGACAAGCTTACGGAGGAGTTCACGAGAAACATAAAACAAACATGTGACGAAACCCTCCCTAAGAAGAAGTCGAAGGAGAAACTCTCCCTACCCTGGATGACTCACCACCTACTTTCACTAAAAAAAGAAGTCCTCACTAGAAAACGCAGAATACGTTGTGCAGCGCCTGTCAGAAGAGAAAAAGTGATCAAAGAGTACCTGCAATCAAAGGAAAATTACGAAAGGCAAGCAAAGGAGGCTCAAATTGAGAGCTGGAAGGGTTTTTGCAGCAAGCAAGATACGGAGGGCCTTTGGGAAGGTATCTATAGAGTGATGAGTAGAACCACCAAACGAGAGGAGGATTTGCCATTAGTAGTGGAGGGGAAGACCTTGGACATGCAGGAATCGCTAGAAGCACTCACAAGGTCCTTCTACCCAAACGACTCTCCTGGCAAAGACAAACCAGAACATCAGCACGTAAGGAAAATGGCAGAGCTTGTAAATAACCTTGAAAAAGATGAACCTCTCGACCCACCATTTACAATGGAGGAACTCCGATCCGCGGTGAACAGCTTTAACCCCAAAAAGGCACCTGGAGCAGACGGTTTTACAGCCGATATCTGTGAGCGAGTAATAACTGAGGACCCGGAGTTTTTCCTGTCACTGGTCAACAAATGCCTACAATTGGAATACTTCCCAATCATCTGGAAGGAAGCAACAGTGGTGGTCTTACGAAAACCAGGAAAAGAAAGCTATACGAACATTAAAGCGTACAGACCAATAGGCTTGCTGCCAGTGATGGGGAAGATTTTGGAAAAACTGCTCGTAGGTAGACTGAAGTGGCATATTCTTCCCAGGATCAGTACTCGCCAATACGGATTCATGCCCCAAAAAAGCACAGAAGACTCCCTCTATGATCTAGTCAATTATATACGCGACAAAATAGTAGCAAAAAAGATTGTCACATTAGTATCACTGGACATAGAGGGAGCTTTTGATAATGCATGGTGGCCGGCAATCAGAGTCCGGTTGGCTGAGGAAAAGTGCCCTATCAATATACGAAGAATGCTGGACAGCTACCTACGAGACAGAAAAGTCACAGTCAGGTATGGGGGGAAGCAGTTCAGCAAGGAAACGTCAAAGGGGTGCGTGCAAGGGTCAATTGGTGGGCCTATACTCTGGAACCTCCTGTTGGACCCGCTAATCAAAGGACTGGAAGAACGGGGAGATTATTGTCAAGCCTTTGCGGATGACGTGGTGCTCGTATTCCATGGAAACACGGCCCTAGAAATACAACGACAGGCCAATGCCGCCCTTGCCTATGTTCGGGGTTGGGGCGTCAAAAATAAGCTTAACTTTGGACCATCAAAAACCAAAGCTATGGTTTTGACGCGTAGGCTTAAGTTTGATGTCCCAATATTGAGGATGGGCGGGGTCGACATTGGCATGTCAAAGGAAATTAAGGTCCTAGGATTAAATATAGACCACAAACTAACCTTCAATAGTCACATTATGCAGGTGTGTAAAAAGGCAACTGGAATATACAAACAGCTATCCAGAGCGGCTAGGATCAGCTGGGGCCTTCACCCAGAAGTCATCCGAACGATCTACACAGCAGCGGTTGAACCCGTTATACTGTATGCCTCTAGCGTGTGGGCTTCCGCGGCCGGAAAGCTGAGTGCGCAAAAACATCTTAATTGCGTTCAGAGAGGTTTCGCGCAGAAACTAACTAAATCGTATAGGACAGTCTCATTAAATTCGGCCTTAATTCTTTCCGGGTTACTACCTCTAGACCTCCGAATAAAAGAAGCGGCTGCGCTCTATGAGGCTAAACGTGGGATACCCAGGGCCGAACTGAAAGGCACAGAGATTGAGAGGGTCGCTGCATATGACAGAGCTCCACATCCGGCAACACATATGAGCCTGGGGTTCGTATGCCTGGTAGACCAAGAGGAAGTAGATTGTCATTATAGACAAGATATAAGAATCTTCACGGATGGCAGCAAAATTGACGGTAGGGTTGGTGCAGCCCTATCTATATGGAATAGAGAATCCGAAACCCAAACCGTCAAATTAAAGCTGTCACCGTACTGCACAGTCTATCAGGCTGAACTCCTGGCCGTATGTGAATCCACAAAGATTATTTTGGAACGCCGTGAGAAGAGCTTTGGCATATACAGCGACTCTAGATCGGCTCTACAGACTGTCATAAACAATAACGCCAAACACCACTTAGCTGTTCGGTCGCGTGAGAACATCAAGGCCGGATTGACCCAGGGCAAGGAAATATCCTTGTTCTGGATCAAAGCACACGCCGGCCTGGAGGGCAACGAAAGGGCGGACCAACTGGCAAAATTGGCAGCCCTAAAAACGAAGACGAAGCCTAACTATGACCTGTGTCCTGCTTCGTACATCAAGCGACGAATTCGAACAGAGTCGCTTGAAAACTGGAAAAGCAGATACAGGGACCAGGATACAGCAGCGGTTACAAAAATTTTCTTCCCGGACGCGGCGCGGGCTTATGGTATAGTCAGAAAAATAAATCCAGTGGGAACACTTACACAAGTCTTAACAGGGCACGGTGGTTTTGCGCACTACCTGCATAGGTTCAAATGCAGAGAAAGCTCCGCCTGCATCTGTGACTCCAGCAAAGAAGAAACAATCCTTCACCTCCTGTTTGAATGCCCCACAAATTCCGCCTTAAGATTTGACCTGGAAAATAAACTGCTCACAAAAATAAACACTAACAATGCAAGTAATATATTAGTAGACAAAACTAAGAGAGATGCATTTCTAAACTTTGCCATAGAAGTGGCAAATAAAGCGATCAAAAGAAATAAGCAATAGTAATAGCAAGTAAATTATGATGTTAACATATATTGATATATATAGGAAATAGACATAAAAAGTAATATAGTAATAAAGTATATAGCATTGTAAACAAAATATGCAATTAGCAATAGAAGAGTACTATAAGAATGTAATAGGAATAAGATATAGCATATAAGAATGTACTAGTATTTCAAGGGTATGATGACTATGTATAATAATTATACATAAATCAGACATACGTACATATATAGGAATAGGCATAAACGAAATAAGTATAAGCAGATTAAATTTATTATAGGTTAGAAGAATAAAAATAAGAAATTAAAACAAATTTCATTATATACATTACATATTAATAAAACATAGGATAAGAAATCTAAAGTTAAGAAACATGTAAACTAGAATAAGACAAGCATTAAATCATTAAACATAAGAAACTATTGTAAGCAACAAATAAAATTAAGATAAAAATTGTACCAAGCAGTAATAGGAAGAGAGATTGTAGTAGCTAGGGTTAATTAATAATAATAAAGAATCATAAGGGCCCTGACAGGCAGAGTCAGGGGATGACTTATTTAGCTCGCGGGCCGGGCCAGTATAGCGCCCGGACAGGTTACCCCAAAAAAAAAACCTAACCTAACCTAACCGTGTCATGAGTGGTCTTTTGCGTTGCAGCAGGCAAGGTGAAGGAAAACACTAATAAAACCACCTAGTTTAGTTTTTGAAGTTCCTAGCAAACACTAACATAGAAATGGCGTGTCCTGGCTAACTAACTTAGATCTTAAGATAGTTCATACGTTCAAATAGTGTTCAGGAAACTTAGTTTTAAGACTAATGATGTTAATGATGTAATAGTTATAATAGTTAATATTTATTAGTAATAAGCTATTTAGAATAGTATAACTTCATAGAATAAAATTTAAATGTAAAGAAAGATGTTGAAAAATAAATATCAACAGACTTTACTGACGCGTTTCGGCAGTGAGTGGACCGCTACTTATGATGTGGAGCATGATCACCTGCCCAAATTACACCCACTATTCACTGACGAAACAGAATAAAAAAAAAAACCAATTAAGCGGGACCCCCGGGTTTCAAGTTATAATTTTAATTATTTTTTCTATTATGTGTGTTATTTCCATGATGTTAATTATTTTTACATTTAATTTTTTTAATCTGTGCTCTGTGCTAATAGATAAATAGGTTTCTCAAAACAAAGCAATCGTGTTTACTACATTTTAAAAGCATTTACAAACACTTTTCCAAAGTCAACTACGCCATCGCTTCAACAAAGCTCTACGATGAGTGGCCTTGGTAGAAGAAGCGACAAGAAACTCCCAAGGAGCTTTTTTTCGAACTCAGTTACAGGCAGCACTTAGATATTACTACTTATAATAAACTCATTCCCAAGCATTCCCTTTATTGGGATAGTCATCTAATTTGTAGTAGTATTCCTTTGACATAAGCTTTGAATTGAATTAAATGTAATGGAATTTTGTTATAAATTTTGACACATCCACCCACGAACGAGCCACTTTATAGTTTTACTAAGCCCGAAATGCGACACAACCAGTTTAGCCTTTTTTCTAGTATTAATGAATGTGTATGTAGTATTAATCAATTTTATTTACTCACCTTGTACCTCATATCTGAAGCGAGGAAAATAATTTCATTAACGAACAGCCTAAATGGTAAATGGCAGGTAGAACAAATATTTATCGGAACTCGGTTTATTTTCAGAATAGGGTGCTTACCTACAAAATTAAATGGGAATATGCGTTCAGGTTAATGCACTACACTAATGAAGTAAGATTTATGTTGAAATTTTTTCAGACCATTTGTGTACTAATTATAATGATTAATTATAATAGTTTTAATGGTACGATTAATTATAATAATGGTTTTAAATACGCCATTAAATTACATTAAAACAGATATCACCAAAAACTCTTTGTACAAATACCTAAAATGTTTTGTGCGTAACATCAGTCTATGATATCAGTTTAAGTATCAAAATAATGTTTGTTAAAAATGCCGTTTAGTTATATACTGCTACACCTAATATTATAAAATTGCAACGGAATTGTACATCAAAAAACGTTATTGCTATATTTACTGGAACCATTTTTATTAGCAAAGTACTTACAATTTATTTTCAAATGAAAAAGAAGTTAGTGGTTTATTTCGTAACAAAACATAATTTTCCTGTGAATCTTGGCTCGGGTCCATTTCAAGACTTATTTATGCGTGATTATTAAGTGGTGAAATAAAATATTACTGCCAAATATTGTAAGTAGTTATGTATGATAATGAAATAGATTTGTATTTTCGAAAATTATATTTCTAGTCTGATAAACTTTATATAGTCCACGCGATGGGATGCCAGCTTGGCTTCTCCTATGCTCTAAATCTGTCTTGGCACAGTAGAACATAATGGGGGTGAAATGAATTTCGTACTAAATGGAATACAAGTTTGCCTTCTACCCATTAATGACCCACTACTGAGAACGGGTCTCGACTCGTCACTAAGGAGGTCTAGAGCGTACTCCACCACGCTGCTCTAGTGCGGATTGGTGGAGGGGTTAGTGGCCAACCTAAGTGTCGAAAGTTTTTAGGCCGCTAAGGCCTCTGACATGGCTTGACGACTGTTATTTACGATAACAACCGACGGCTTAACGTGACCTCCGAAGCACGGAAATGCTCAAGAATTTTTTGCCACTAGCGGTCACCCATTCAGGTATGGACTGCGCCCGCAGTTGCTTAACTTTATTATCGCATAGAATCGGCGCGAGCCACCGGACTATGAGCGCTTCAAGTAAAAGTAACCTATATTGTAGGTACGTAAATAACGCAAGTTGTAACTTAACAGTTTGCAAGCTGTTCATAGTTTAGAACACAACTTTTACTACTTGTACAAACTGTATTTTTACAGCTGTAACCTTACAGCTTGTTTTATTTACGTACGATAATTAAAGTAAATTTTCCATTTAATACGAAATTTTTCTTCTTTGTGTAAAAGTTAAAAGTCAATCATGGCAATCAAATTCACTGGTATGGCTTCAGTTAATTTATGTTTACGAATAATTTGTTAGTTATGTATAATGAGCAAAACGTAATCAAACTATGAAACTACACAATTAGGCTGTTCAATGATTGTTAAGAGTTATTAAGCAGACAAGTATTGGCTATAGTAAGTGATCGCTAAAAATTAGACAAATGACATCGGGAACTTTATTGTAAGATCTACAAAAGAGAAATATTTCCACCATACATTATTTTGTTGTACATTAAAGGAATTAGGTTAGGTTTTCGATGAAAACTCCAAATCGGCTTGATTTTCCAGACATCGTATCCTATCAATAATCATCATATTTTTTTAAATTAACAGAAAATAATAATGAATTATATACAAAAACCTTCCTCTTGAATCACTCCATCCATTAGTGAAAATCGTATGAAAATCCCTTCGTTAGTTTTTGAGATTAGCGCGTTCAGACAAACAGACAGATGCGGCAGGGGGATAAAAATTATTTGTTTTTTCGGTCGGGAATGTTTTATTTATTTAAACCTTATCATACGTAATATAGGTAAAGTGGTTCTATCTTGTTAAAAGCGTCACTTTTCTTGTTAAAAGCGTCGTTTCCATTTTCCAAAAAAAAAATATTACCTATTAGCATTTGGAGCGCACTTTCGTGAATTGCAAGGTCGGGTTTATAAAATCGAAGACATTTAATATTCGATGCTGACATTCCCATGGACCGGTCGAGGCAATAGTAAAAATGTTGCGCGTTTTGTGATTCAACGGGGATAGGCCATTGCGGGATGTTTATTGTCACATAGCAGTCGTTAAAGAGTGTAAAGACATTTGGGTTAGCCAGTTATCCCTACATCAATGATTCGAGCGTGATGGAGTAGTTTTTGGCCACTAATTGCAAGAGACCCCTACAATGGCCTGTTAATGAGTCGAAGTCAAGTTGTATTACTAAAGAAGTAGAAACGACTGCTCGTATCGTTTTAAGACGTAACTTTTAAGGTCTTAAATGGAACACCTTATAATTTTTATTGTGTTTACAACTATAGCTGTAATAAATTGACATAGTTATAATATCTGTCCTTACAAGAACTTTATAACCCTGCATTTTAAAAGAAGGTATTGTTTAAATGTCATATTTTTAGCACCTAGGCTATTTAATATTCCTGGCTATCTGATGTATAATTTAAATTTATTGTACGTTGCATATGATAAATAGATACATATGTAGTTTGATATAGATACATATGTACGTGGATATTTTATGAAATGTAAGCGCTGGGGATATAAAGAGAAATTATATTACTAAATATTGCATTAGTCAATTAATAAACGGCTTTATTAAATTGATAAATTGTATAACTTTGATATAAATTTCTAATTTGTTTGATGCCGGTTATTACTGAGTGCTGTATCTGGTACTTAATTTAATTAAATCAATATTATTTTATTTGTGTTACGAATAGATTCTAGAACCATATAGATACTTAGTCGATATATGTATATTAAAACATAATCAGGTTTGCGAGATAAAAGGTAACAACAATATTTCTTATCTGCTTTCGTTGTAAGTATATTTGACTTTAACTTGACATTATAATGATCACAATATATAGGTAAGCACAAACTACATAGAGGTTCTACGTAGTACGAGTATACTCATAAAAATGTTAATAGTTACTTTATTTTTTTAACATTTTTCATTAGTTACTTTTAGGTACTTTTATACTTCGTTCAAATTGGAGCTGAAATAAATGTAAACAAAGCGTTGATAAATACTTACATACATTGCAAGTTAAATAAAAGCTTTTAATGGAACGAATTTCGCTTATAGACATTTAATCTGGTTGAATTTCAATGATATCGCGCCTACAACATCGTCTTTTGATCAAATAAGAATAGTCTTAATCAGATAGACATCGGATAAGGTAGCATTTCTAGATTTTTCTACTTACAAAAGAAGCGACTCGATTCTTATATTTTTCAAAGACTTACCCAAAACACGTCTATAATCTATTGTTTTTAATAATCAATATACTTAATTAAATACAGTCTTTATGTAAGTGTCTGAGCGCGTGGATTTTCGTAAAAATTCTAACATATAATAATTTACAAAAATGACACATAAACTTTTACTAATACTCAAAAAGTATTAAGACTTGGAAAAAATATTCGAGTATGTTTTTTTTATTAAATAAATTTTCTAAAAGCGAAGTTCGGGTTAAATCCGTAAAAAATATAACTGACATTACTTACTATCACTTAAGTACTTTATAATTTAATTTTAATAAGTGAACGCATTTAAAATTAAATAGTTCTCGTAACCATTTCTTAGAACAAAAATTCTATGCTGTAGAATTTTTAAACAAATATTAGACTATTACATTGTAAACCAAGATTATTTTTATGAAATGTATAATCCTACGAGCATCGTCTTAAATTTTATCGCCGAAATGGACTATTTGTAGCATGTCAAGTAATTAAGAGAAGATAGTTTATCTTTTCCCCCAAAGGTCACAGACTCTCAGTGATCTAAAAAGTGGTTGACCGAGGCGAGCGGTTCCGAGCTGGCAACAAAATGAATGAAGCCGAACTATTTTTCTTATATTTTAAAACGTTGCGGAAAAAACAAAGCCTTCAAATACAAAGAGTAAATGACACATCCTAGTTTATGAATAATGGTAGTTTAGATGAACGTTGAAAAACAGTTATTATTCATTGAAAATGTTTCGGTAAAAAATTGCTACTTCGGTCGTAAAGAAACAAAGTTATAACATTTATTCATTTTTTATTAATTAGACTTCTAAACTTCGTCAGAACTTACCAAACCTCACATCTCTTGAAAATTTCGTACGCCTAATATTATATTTTGAGAAATTTAAAATGTAAAACTGAGAAAATTAATACTAATACACAAAGTAAACGGTAAAACCGTACTTAGGCCGAAGAAATTAATATTGTTAATTTGAGAAGTCGGCAACAAAGAAAAGCATAGCGCCTACTCTTAATGATTAATGCGTTCATTTATAACCTAATAACTGATAAAGATTCAATAAAAAGAAAGTTATAATCTTCAAAAAGCATAATGATTGTTCTGTTTCTTTACAGATGGCGTTCATAACTGCACACACATCGAGCTGGCTCGTGAGGACTCGTGATAGTCGCGAGTAGCTCGTAATGTTAAGAAATAGTGGTTTAATATGAACATTCTGGATGCACGAGCGTGGCTGAAGCGATAATGTTGGAGCAAGTGTCATTTCTACCCACCTGGTTCCTCGTGGCGTGGCTGGGAACATGCATACTGTTCAGCCCCTTCGCGATATTCTTCGTGGTATGCTTGCCCCAACTCCCGCTGTTAGTCATACGGAGACTCTGCCATATACCGTTTGAGTACATTTGAACCATTTTGTAACAATGACTCGGGTGTAACTTGTCATCAAAGGGTAATTTTAAATCGTAGGAGTGAAAAATAAAGGTAAATTATAAGTGATGATAATGTATATTTAGCGTGTAAATATTGTATATAATTATTTTGACGAATAAATGCCTTTTTGGGAATTCGGCGTGTTTTAAGTTTTGTTATATTATAATGTTTTTCTATGTGATACCAATTGCAGTAAATATAATATTATATTCAATCTTGGAAAAAGTATTAAGTACAACACAGTACAAAACACTTTTCTCTACACATAAAAGAATATGCACGAGGAAATTATATAAAATCAATGTGAATAAAAGGCGGCCTTATCGCTGAGAGCGATCTCTTCCAGGCGACCTTTCATAAAGAAAATTAAATTGCAGTATACATATATACCCTTGTATTTGCTGCACAATACATGCAGTTATACGCATAAGGTTCATAGGTAAAGAATTAAAATTTAAAATAGCGATGGAACAGTAGGTGAGTTAGAATGATAAATAGTGGATTTGATTTGAAATTTAAAGAAGTGTAGGAAGACGTAAGATAAGAAGCGATTCTAAAATCGAAAATTGTTTTTCTTATTTTTTTCCACAAATAAATATATAATTATTACGTTTTTAAAAATCTATTTCATATTTCGCTTCAATACATTCGTCACCTTCTCTTACGGTGGTGAACTTATTAAGGGAAGGTTTCAATAATAACGCTTCAAGTAAATAAACAATTTAATAGACATTATATAACTGATGTGGATCGATGTACTAGGTTATTAGTATCACTGTAAATTAACCTATAGGTCTTTTGAACTTTGATCATATACTATCAGCGCACGTGATAAACAACAAATCATTAACCATTCGTCCAGATAACGAGACCTTTTAACAATACCAAAGTGCAAGTTGACTACATGTCAGTACCATTTATATAACCAATAAGTAAATTATGAAATCGTTAACATGACCGATTGACGCAACTTGAAACAATGGATCTGGAAGCATGAATCGTTGTCCAGTTGTTCCTTACATAGTTTGGGAAATCACTAACAAAAGATTTTGGAAAATTCATCCTCTAAAAGGATGAAATGAGGGGCAAAATATCGTATGAGTAAGTTTAAAAATTATATTGAATGCCTTGAATGTTCTACGGAATACTTCCGTATTACAAGTCGTATAACTATATTTCCGCAAACGATTCTAGGAGATACTGACAGGTACTCTATTTTATTATTATAAACTTTTGACAGGGGTTTATTAGAATTCCATGTTTCATGGATATACACAGTTAAAATATGACAAACTCGTAATAACTACTAAACTTGTACTAACAATAACAAGTGAACTAAGCAAGCTTGTTATCTGCAAAGTACCAAAACGCACTCATACTCTGTCAGCCATCTTATATACCGAATTCGTTGTAGCTACTTGTTACTAGCTATGTTAATATCTGATTATGACTTTCATAAGGCTTGTTAATATATTAGTATCGAATTTAAAGGTGTACAGTGCCTTCAGAAATGTGCTTAGCACAGAAGTGTTTTACGATTGATACCAGAAAGTAAAAAGTTATAGGCAACATTTTAACCATAAGAAGTATCAGGCAATAAAATTTATTTCTTCCAGGAATTTTTATTTCTTCCTGTTTCTCTCTTTTCGGATTTCGGACGGACGGTACTACATAATATGTCATACACACATGGTTCTGGTTCTTGCAAAAATAAATCTGAATCTTATGATAGGAAAATGATGAACCGAGATGATGAAATAAATAATGCATTTAATATTTGTTATCTTTTGTATATTCTTACCTTTCAACACATTTCATAAGGCTAAAGAATTCGTTTGGCTCTGACATCGTAAGTATCGATCCCCATATTATCCCAACAAACAGAATTAGTAATAAAATTACACCTCATTATTCCGGGTCACGTTTTACTTACATATTTCAAATTAGTGTTAATCTTATATACAAGCTTAAGCCCAATTTTAAAGGTTTACAATTATCGTTAAAATAGACATAATATTTTATAATAAACTGCGTAATTTTGCTTCAACATGTGTGATTTGTGTTATTTTGAGTAGGAAAAAAGTCTTTACTAGTCTAAAGAACATCTTTTTTTTATCTATTCACCGTAAATGTTGGTAAAAACCATTTTGAAATTAATTAAATATCGGTGCGCTTCGGTTTATTTCATTTGTCTTAAAACATTTACCAACTATACAGAATCACTTGGCCGGCTATGTTTATCAAATCCCCCTCAATCCATACTAAATTATCGTAGTGCAGTACGATTAAATTCGTGCCCTGTAGCGAATCGACACTGTGCTAAACCCATTTGGTTAACGAATATCCATCTATAGTATACATGCATACTAATAAGTTTCTAATATATAAATGATAAAAAAAAACATTTATTATCACAAATATTATACATGGTAATTATCATAATTAACTCTAAAAGCTCATAAATTATAACCGCTTAGCGTTTCTCAAAACTACTACAAAATAAACTACTATTAAAAACGGAATCGACAATAATCTTTATTATTATTGGTTCATAATTAGTAAAAAGATGGCCAAACATTTCCTAAATTATTATTCTCAATCGGAAATTATGTCATGTATAAAAATAAAATTCCAACACCGACGTGGCTTGATTCTTCCAGCAAGTTTACGCGAGTAACGATTTAGTAATTCCGTCTATTGTTACAGGATACTCTATTGTGTGTACGACGAAGAGATTAAGTTGAAACTCCGGTACTTTACAACCGTTTTCGATAATACTCGCGACGGTTTAACAGTTACGTGTTGAAAAATGTAGGTATATTGATCCCTTTAAAATTACGTTTAATTTGAAGCCCGCCTGCCTAGCTATTACCTACCTTCTTACAGTCAGCTGCCACACAATTCGTCGTGTTCTGGCTGAAGGTTTGAGAGCCAGCGTTTTCTTTCTCCCACTTATACCTTGGCACGGCAGGTAAATAGTCAGTCATGGAATAGTCATTGCTGATGTTCACAAGCCTTGGTGACCACTTACTATAATGTGGCTCGTATGATTGTTTGCCGTCTAGTTACTTAACGTTATGTTCAACTAAACATAACCAATACAACATTGATTATTGCTTCAAGAACGAAATAGAAGAAAACAATAACAAGAACCCCATTGATTTCTTAATTACCCTTTGTATTAATATAGCTTTGAGAAAAAGACAAGAGAAAATAGGGAGTAATGTAAAGGCAAAAAGTATTGTTGTTTATGTAAATAGTATAAAGGCAGTAAGACAAACTTGTTAAGTGGCTCAAAGATCGGAATACGACGTTGATGGCAATATGGAAGAAGCAAATGAAGGGGCAATGCGGTTCCCCGCCAAACAAATATTTTACACAGTATGGTTTCAAGGTTCCAATAAAAGGTTAATTGCTTCTCTGCTTTTAAAACGCTTGTAGCAAATACTACTACTAAATTTTATTTGTATATTACCAAAAGCTTTCCTCTTAAAAAATGAATTCCTACTAAACATACCTGATAAAATGAATAGGAATACATTTTTAAAAAACAAGAATTAGTTAGCATAGTAAGCATTTTAACATTTTTATCCATCAATGTAATAATGCACTAAAAAACCTAGTCCGCCATCTTTCTGTATCCGCCATGTTGGATTTAATATGACGTAATTTAGCTAAGCATACATTATCATTAAAACTTAATGTGTATGCAAAAGTTTAGATCAGTTGGTTGAGGATAACTGCTATGAAATCCCGAACAAACAAAATCATAAGTTAAATAGAAGGTTGTAAAAATTGTTTCAGCTTCGTTATTATAACAAATTTCCCGTAGTAAAGCGAAGCCGAGTTACTAGTTTTAAAGTGTGTAGGCTCATTAAAAGAAACATTAGTTAGTAGTTCCATTTTCGATGGATTACTAAGTATACTTTTACATTATTTTATTTAGCCTGTTTTCCCAACTAGCTCGTGATTGATGAGTCTAAAAATACTCGCGTCATAATTTTATAGATGATACCATTCTTTCTGCCATTAAATATTTCGCAGCGTCACGGTACGCTAGTTGCGAGAAATACAAGTGGAAGTTTTGAACACACGACGAGTGCAAAACTGCGCAGAGGAGTTTAAAAAAATTGTACCTAGTTAACGACTTTTGTCGTTATCTGTTAGCATTTTTTTATATTCCACACTAGTTTGCTTAACTAACACATTTGACATTTTATTTCCTTATTCACTTAACTTTACTTAACTGATGATAACACTAAAGGCATTGCCAAAACGTTGCTCTCCAGTCAGTGCGATTAACTGAATAGTACTTACAGAGCCAAGACACCGTTATTGGGAGAGACGGGTGACTTTGCTTCATGTATTTAGTTTTTCTTTTTTGCAAGATAAGGCACGTTTATTGTTTATGTTTTATGTTATTTAAATAAAACATGTAATTTAGATAGATCAATGTAATTGTGAAATTTGAGAGAACAAGACATGAATTCCCGTTATGGCCGATCCTGTCCGCACGGAATAAGTCACCACAGAGTATACATCAACACTTATGTTAGTGTCCAACGTACAGACGTGAGATTTGTTGATAACGAATGTCCTGCTATCGGTATACAAGATATATTACGCCACGTGACACTGGCTAAAAAAATGTTTTTATATTTAAAAATTTAAATACGTCCTTTTTACTAGTAGTAGTATAGTATCTTTAGTTACATAGACGATGCCATCTATCCACAACATTATATACATTGTAACAAAAATATCACGGAGTATGAATTGTATTACTTGTCACAAAGTAGCGAGCTAAAAGTTCTGAATTCTCATAATAGATGGCGCTGATACAATATTGTTATTTAATATTATTATTGTGTACTCAACATTGATAGAATTGCGTTTTGTAATTATGTATATTATTAAAATTTTCTAAACTATATAGTTTAGTTTAATATACCTACTTTTACAAAATTTTCAACGCCCCATCAATAATGAGAAGGTTCTGTCAAAACTTTTGTTATTAAAGTTTTGATTCTATTTTTGCATCCATCATAATTAAATCATTAACACCTGACCTTTAAAACAATAAGACGTGGTAATTTTTAATTAATATAATGCCAGAACAAATGCACTTTACTGTTTCGAGCGCAGATATTAACTAGCCTAAAGCAATTTTAAGTATAATGTATCCCAAGAGAAGCGCGGTTAGTACCTTTAAAAACCTAACAAAAAATTAAGCATCCGTTGTCTGTTTTATAACTTTCTTCTACTAAACTAAGTAACGGGCTCTGATAAATATTTTGTAATAGAAAAAGCAATAATCAAAGAATAGGACGGCGGCTGAAACTGATATAATATCGAAGCCTAATAATATCTGTCCCTAGGCTTACCATTATAATAGAACAAAATTTATTTCACGAAAGTAAACGAGCTTGATTCAAAATTAGGTTATCATCGAATTTATTCCAATTTTTTTGCGAGACAGCGTTTAACGGGTCAACAATCGAGACAAATTAATAAACCGAGCGGTACTCCAGGAGCGATTTATAAAACTAGAACATTTTTATATCCCATTTGATATAATCCGCGGTTAAATCGGGACGTATGTTAAGCATACATATCAAAGCGAAGCAAGAACGGGCTGTTATTTATATAAGAAATTGGTGATTTAAACAATTGTAATACAGGAGACTTATTAAACTCATTTTGCTAAATCTATTACTTTTCTGTTCTGAACCTTGGCTTCTGTTCCATCTAGAATAATCCCAACGACATTCGACCCCCATTACTAACCAGAAATCTATCTGCCTTCACTAAAGGAAGGTTGTTCTGACTCAAAAATGTGTGAAGCCTCTAACACCAATAATACGTAATAAAATATTTTAGTTCAATCGTTTTAGATAATTTCTTCCGCGATCTAAATGTATAACATTAACACATTTGCATGCGATTAGAAAATGGTAGGAAGTCGTCATCTGAAATCCAAACGGTTGTGTTGCCGCTTTTTATAAACATACATACCTTTTGATTCTTAGATACTTACTTAAAAATAAAGAAAAAATATACTATCATTACTAACATCACTATGGCAACTACTATTTATAGTTAACGATATTTATTTCTCATAATACACTAATACAGTCAACATCCCATTCATGGCAATTTCATTCATCTTCATTCTTCAATCTTCATTCTGTCATGATGAATGCGAATACGAATGTCGAGACATTAAAAAAATAGACACCTCATAAGAAAACCTTTAACAAAAAAACCGCCTTCAGAAGGGATAAAATAATTTGATGAGGGAATCTGCTTAGGAAGTAGGTGCCTTTGTACTCTTTGTAGGTACCTCAATTAAAGTAACTGGCACCGGCTTCCTAAGGAGTTATACTAAAACCCACCTGGAAGGTCTGAGCTACCACATTATTAACAAAACGTGAGTCATTTTGACCTCGGTTTTACCTCGGCCCTACGCTCCTTTTATCTGGCTCTTAAATGTCTTTTAATGAGTGTGTCATTTCAAAAGTACCACAACGTGTCATGCGACCAGGAACATTGAAATCAGATATTTTTTATCGTCATTGTTAATTGTGTCATTTAAAAGTCATACCAGATTATTGTTTTTTGTTTCAGCTTAGGCAATTATAATATGCATAAGTGTTTAAAGGGTCTTTTCTATCAGAATCAAACAATAGGTCAAGGATAAGTAATGAAGGCTTCTAGATTGGTGTGCCTAATAGATTGTACGTTCCTACGTCTGATGAAAAAACATAGTCCATATGAGTGTATGTCTGTCAAACTAAAAACCTAAATTCTTTTGTAATTAATTTTATTAATAACCATAATTATGTTGATTGATTCTGTTTTTGTGATTTGGTATTTAACTTGGTATATCGATCCTTATTATTATAAATGTTATTGTTTGTTTGTTACGCTTTCACTCCAAAACTACTCAACCGATTATCATGAAACTTTGTTCATATATTCTTAGAAGAATTAAAAAGGACATAGGATACGTTTTATTAAAAAAAATATATACATAATTATGTATATAATGATCTTGTGTTTCTGCAAAAACGAGGCTTGTTATAAAAAAGTGTGTTTCAATAAACCCTACATTACCACTTTACCAAACATTTTCACATCGATAGATACTCGTTATATTTACTTTTTTGTACTTTTACCAAAATTTGTATAATATCAAACTTGTATAATAAATTCACAAATGATTTAAGAACTACAATACTAGTTGTTAATTTAGCAAATACTAATCTAATTGTATATCATTACAACGTTAAAATTCAGAGAATTTAATAATCCGCTATTAATAGCGTCCACTAGTTACATTTTAACACATGACTGTCACATTCTTTATTTCAAAATAGTCATCTTATACTAATATATAAAGCTGAAGAGTTTGTTTGTTTGTTTGATTGTTTGAACGGGCTAATCTCAGGAACTACT
>DWJN01000508.1:0-23548 GCA_018248895.1 Carystus phorcus
CAATTCTACCCCCAAGGGGATAAAATAGGGGATGAAAGTTTCTTAACGCGAGCGAAGCCGCGAGCAAAAGCTCGTTATACATATTTGTTAAGCGAGGTCGTTCAACTTTTTGATTCGCAACATTTTCTATAAATTATCTGTTGTATCTAATTAACATGATCGTTTTAGAAGAAACTAAAAGTTCCAATGGCAAATCGCGACTGAGTGCTAGTCCAAAAAAAAATTATAATTCGACCGTTACAATATTTAAAGTAGGTATAGTGCGATTATAAACTAATTTCCGGATGTCAATGTGATTAGGGTTCAAAATCACTTAGAATTAATTTATTGCACTTATCAGTATTCATGGCTAGCGATTTTTTATTTCTTTCAATAAACTATGTAAAAGTAACTATATAAAAATGTCGTTTTACAATTATTCCACGTAACATAACGTTTTGAACAGCGCCATCTATTAACAAGATCTTAAATTTTTAAATATCACCGCAGTACAAAAGGTGTACTGTAGGTGTACATGTGTACGCGTAAAATTGTAAATACGTTATATATATTACTTTAATTATTCCAAAAAAATATTAACATTAAAAATGCCATTAGGTCAAGCAAATTTTTTATACTCGCATGTTACGAAGTTAATTCATAAAACAATATAATTTATTTTACCTAGGTTCGACAAACTATTATAAGCAACCAACTTATTATAAATAAATGCAAATCATCTCATCATAACCAGAATTATTTAATAATTTCATCATTTGCAACGTATCTATTATATTATATCAATCGCAACACACTATCAGAGATTGCGGGGCGCTCTCTAATCATGAGCATAATTCATAGTTCATTGGCACTGGGCGACGGAACAACAGCCGAAGACTCTATTGTTACACTTCTCTTATATTTATTGTGGCGAGGCAACAATAAATTGCTCGTCCCAAGAGACGATTGCGTGTAATTGCGAATGATGACGATCGATGAAAATAAAGATCTTGTAGCTCTGTCCTCTAGGACAACTCGACTGAACAATGAGAAAAAACAGAACCTACGGATGTTGAATATCCCACTGATCTAGCAATCAAATTCAAAATATTACTTTTTGCAAGTTTGGCCATTTAAATTCGAATACAATTAAATAAAAGAGATCTAAATTCAGAAAACGCCGAATGGGACTTTCGAGATGTGGACCACGTGCTACATATTTGGTGACATGCATTACAATGATTATACTATCAATGTTATTTGAACAAGCAATTAATCACACTAAACAAGAATTCGACCAATAACAAAGTATCGACCCCTCGATTACTTGGCAATAAATGTTGGACGCTTATAACGTGCATTTTATTTGTTAAAACGACGATGGTGAAGATAAAGTAATCATAAAAGAAGTTATTATTTTGTTTACAATATTTAATTTCGTTAGCAAAAAAACAACTATCAAGTCATTTGTACAGCATAAAGTACGTGATATTAAGTTAGGTTATAGATATTTCCCAAAGAGGAAAAGCGCTAAGTATTGCACTAGTAATACTAGGCCTTCTTAAAGGAATTTTACATTGTACGGTAATCTCACATGACATATAAAAATACTTAAGAAATGATAATGTACAGCTGAGGAATAAATGAATGAAATTCCTAATTATAAGTCAAGATGACCTGACGACCAATCGCCTGAACCGACAGGTGTAGAGGCATCACCACATTCCGCGACGTCAGCTGTTAGTCGCACTTGTCGCGCAAAAACTCTAATCGCCATTATTATTACGGCACGTGGCTATAATGTTGAAATTATGTTCAGTTATAAGACGTAAAATTGCACGGTTGAAAGAATGTCGGAATAGTTGCAGGTTGCAACGCATCATTGAATAATCGAGATGTCAACTGCGACTCATTGATCAAGCGTGAGCACGCCCAGGGAAAATAACTAAATTGTATATAAGAATGATTAAGATAATGTGAAAACACTAAATATATATTTTGGTAGGATTTAATTGTTATTTGAAAACAATATCTAAATGCACTCTTATGGAAGTTGTTAAGACAAAAATGGCCAGGCTAGAAATAAACTCGCTCGTGCCTAGACATGTTAATCAGGGAAGCTATGACATATATGGCGTCAATAACTGCCAAACGAACAAATGAGTGTAGTCGCCATGGATGTTAATAGGTATTCATTAAAATAACCGAAGTCATAACAAATGACATAAACGCATCATCAAGATTGACACTAAAGCAACAAGTACGCAATTATGTTACAGCTTCTCCGTATTAGGTCAGCCAAGATAACAGCACCATTCATCGGCGAGTAATGAAACATGGCAAGTAACATTACAGCACTTCCCACATCTCACCGATTAACGATAAACCATAAGGGGACAAAGCAGCGAAACTAGATGTCAGACACGATAACGACACGATAGCATCGTTAACGACGGGACGACACAATGAGCCGATAGAAAGCTTCGTCTTTACAACCACCGGTAAGCCGAGCAGTAACTTTTATAATAGACTGCATAATTATAGAAAGTTACAAGGCTTTCGGTTTTGTTGATGACAATGTTCAGTGACTTTATGATATGAAACTCAAATAAGCCGTAATTAAATAATGTGTGTAAGAGGAACCAGCATTAAAATTCGCAGTATCAAAGGGTATTAAATATCCATTGCCGATAAGCCGAACCGATAAGTGTATTTGACGTCAATAAGCGAAAATATGCGAAATCTAATCAAATATTTAAAATAAGCGTGCAGACTAGTAACGAACTTTTAACGGTCCAGAGGCGCGACCAGTTTTATGTTCAATCACGTCAGACGTTATATCGCCGTCAATGACCATAACTGGTTCTTTGAATGAGAAACGATTTTTATTTCTAAACTATTTGTAGCAAAAACAGTTTTAACAATTAAAAACATAATGTTAACGTATCTCATATAATAAAACTGAATCACGATACAAACGTTGAATTGAATTATCTGTTCGAAAAACATACTAATAAACAAATTCGGGACTGACTCTAAAGAAGGTTTATTAATAAAATAATTTATTAAAGTCTTGGTGTAACAAAATATACAGTCGCAAAAGAATTGATCAATTAAGTGTCTTGCACGTATGAACAATATATAATTATAACGGAAGAAATACTTGATGATAAATTATCAAAAAAGATCAACGATAGAAAGCTAATAAGTAACACAAGAACAAACATCCATTACTATTGTAACTAATAGACTAAATAGCATACACGCAAACAATACACGTTTTTTGTAACTTTCTGTAACCCCGAACGAAATGGAGATTGGCTTATGTTCCAATTTATTAATCTAGAAATGTATTTCACCGGCCTACGTGTTTTATACTTAGACTAGCTGTTGAATGCAGCTCTGTTCGCGAATGATATTAGGACCTGTTAAATATCATCTACAGAATTTAATTACTTTTTAATATATAGAATTCGTTACTGTGGCGTAAATATAAAAACTATCGCGGACTTTTATGCAGGCATTTTTAAAGTCTACAAGTTTTCAATAGAAATCTGTGTATCCCTTTTTCTTCGCAAATTCGGATTTACCAAGAAAACACCTTTTTACTTTTCCAATTAGTATATAGTCTATATTACTTTTAATATTCAATTGTATCGTTGGCCAAAGAATTTTTGAAATCGATGCAATAGTTTTAGAGCTTTGTGAACACAAACAAAGACTTAAAAAATCTTTCCTCTTTATAAACTAGAGTAGATTAAAATAAAAGTACTTATTTCAAATTTGATTTTCTTATCAGTTGGATATGCACCCTTTAAATGAAGATTATCAAGTGACTGCCAACTGCGTCTCTCCGTAGATTTATCGAGATAAAATCCCATCGCAACCTCAAGATACAATCAAAGGTCGCGAAGATCAAGCATAAAAGTTACCTGGCAATATTTTAGTCATATTCAATGTGTATTTACAAATGGATTCACCAACGAATCGTATTATTACGATGTCAAATGTACAAGCAGTATCAAGAATATGGGAAATAATTTCAGTTGTAGAATTCAAAGTAAACATGAAAACCAAGTAGGAAGCGTTGTGGTCGAGACGCCACGCGATACAGTAGCTTAGACGAGATGCGTCACGTGTGCACGTATGCGGTTGCAGACCACGAAACATATTAAATCATTTCTCGAGATCGTGTTCGTGCGATAGCACTTACTAAAAAACAAACAGCATCAGACTAATTCGTTACGCTCGATCGATGCGTAGACACACCTGTAGAGTTGCGTGTCTTAAATTGTATTAAAAATAGAAGTCATAAAAGCAATTTAATATAATTTTAATTTTCTGTTGCTTCTCAGGCGTAATTTGCAGCGACATCGTTCTCCGTTGCTCTGAAAATTTCAAGAAATATCTTCCAGATAACTGCTGAGCGCTAATTTTGGAGAAAATGTAAGTAGTTTTCCCCGTCCATTGTTTTATAAGAATGATAACGATATGTTTACGAAACTGAAATTTAGTACATCAGACTTGATTCCTCAATCCACATGGCTTTTCTGCTCTTTACGCCATACCATATACGTATAAATGTAATTACAAAAACTCATCTTTTACAATTTTACAGACAAAATATTAATTTATGGCACTAAAGGGCATGACCTGGCATAATAGAGTTGATAATAAAGTAACAACACTTAATCATTAGCAATAATTATGATGACAATATTCCAAAAAGCTATAAAATAACGCAGCGAGGGCGCGTCGACCGTTAGCCAAAACGTTGAGATGCATGGCCCCGATTCGCGCGAAAACTGTGTCGATGCTATCCGAAGGTCTCGGATCGTGTTAAATGAGCGTGATCAAATTAATAAACTTGTAACGGAACTGCACGAGAAAGATGTCAAATTGTCTTTTTCTTTCATTTGTCATAACCCGTCAGGCAAGTTGAATGGCAAGATGGGCAGCCTAATTGTGGTTCGCATGGTCTATGACATTTAGAAAAGAGAGAGTGAGTTTTGTTATACATCCAACATCGCTTCAGGAATTCCTAAGGAGATAGACGAGAGTTATTATACAAACGCAATTGCGTTGTTATATGTAAACCTTCACTTGTTTTGTGAAGTCCCAATTTATAAATATTCTATCGGAACTGTGACAGAAAGTGTCATAATTTATAATGACATACAGTAGGCGTAGGCCATCATTTCGAATATTTTGTATGGCTTTGCCAATTGGTTGTTATGATATAATACATATAATTACCTATGTATTTACATTTGTATCTACTTGTCTACCAAGCTAATACTCGGTTGTTAAGTGGCGTGCGAGAAAATTGGTTTCGCAGCCACTTTGATGGCGTACGCTGCGCTCGTTACGGCATAACCTTTAGCAAATTGATTGACGCGACTACAAGTTGCGACCAATCCGGTTAATTGAACACTTGATTGGATAATATCCAAGGAAGAAAACTTACTAATAGCTAGTTCGACAACACCGATCGTACGTCAAATGTCACTATGCTTTATGCTTCCATACAAGCTATATAAGCTGTATGTAGTTTACTTAACTTATAACTTAACTAGTTGTAACTAAGGTTTAGTTAACTAGTTAAACATTTTTAACTTCAATTGTATTATTTGTTGGTTTTAAACGTATTGCATAGTTATATCACATAGACATAAAACCAAGAAATATTATACATTCTTCTAAATTCTGAAACAAACCAGGTATATTTTTAAGAATATCGTTTATCAGAACGCAGCCGGCATGAACACCAAAATATATTATGTATCTCAAATGATACTCAAACTTCGACTTGTAATTCAATTTACGCAGAGAAATAATAAGAATCTTTTGTCTTGCCAATGATACTAATATAATGCAAGATGTTCAGCATTGTAATGCGTTTGCGCATTGAGATGGCTGTTTGGAATGCAAGCTTGGCACGTGCCTATGTCGCGTGTAATCTGTAATCGCCATGAAAATACCTTCACGACCATAACAAAAATAGCGAAGAACGGTAAATTATATCTCCGATCGTAACTATTGCTCTGTATGATATATATTCTAGACTACGAAGTAAATAACATATATTATCAAATATTTTGAAATATCTAATCTTAACTGTACCTACAGTAAATTATACTTATACAACAAAAATATGTAAACATCCGTTGAATGTACGAGGATTGTAAATAAGTGAACGTAAGTAGACAATTTTGGAGTTATAACGTAAAACTATAGTAACGGCCTTTGATATTTGAAATAAACCATTTAATATTTGCAGGTTTTATCAATATAATGTAACGTAATTTATTTTCCATACATACATATATCGTAATCCTTAACGTAAATCATTTAATAACTTTAAACGTGTGCGCACACAAATATTTCCCACAAGACAGCGCGCGGCATTGTCGAAGTCATTTAGCCGGTATTAAGTCACTTTTTCACTGAGAGCGGTGAACTTTCGCGAAGCCGATAAAAAGCGCGCGGCTGGCCTTGACCGTGCGCACGCGCGCGCGGTTTCGTGCAGCGCCCCCTCCGTCGAGCGCTACGGAGACGAAACCGTAGCACCGTAGATATCTACACAATTACATATAACATTGTACGACTTGTAATTAAATATATTGTTAACGTGTACACCCGGCCGCATTGCTACGCATATTAAAAATATCTAATTAAAAAAAATCATTTGTTAAATCGATATTATTTTAGGACCAAAACCTTTCAGAATATTCTGAACAAAGTTGCTAAAGTTATTAGAGCTCTACCTCCTGCAATATCAGAGTCCCTAAGGACGAAGAAACCAACAAACATAGTGATTTTCGTACATATAAATTAAAAATCTAAAGTGACTTCGTGGCATCGTAATAAAATGAATGCTGTATTAAAATAATCTCTAGAGAACCTACTACAAAAGTGTAATGACATAAAAATCCAATGTTTGAGGTGTTCTGTGAAGTATGGAAAATTTGATATTCATTCGATTTTTATTAGACTTTCCATACTTCAAAGAATACGCGGTTAATTTTGATGCAGTCTTCCCTGATGAATGTTACTCAGATTAAAGATCGCTATAAATCACCATGATCTTATTCAAAATCCCTTGGACATAGGAACGGATGGATCGTCTTAAACTCCGCGTTTTAGTTTAAATATTAATACTACTACTAAATAACAATATAGTAACAAATAAACTTAAATATAAATTATTCATCGTTAAGCAATAATAATTACATGTTTACACAATATTTGAAGACAATTAACTAGCCACTGACAATAATGATGGTGAACATAACAAATAACGAAACGATGTAAATCAAAATCTAAGTAGCAAAGGCTACATATTCAGAACAAGGCCAACAATAATCTCATAGGAGTTGGGAACGGACAATGGACAGCTATTTAAAGCGAGGACCGTGGGAGTGATCATTGGAAACCTAGACAAATGTAACAATAGCTCAACCCGAACTACATTGCGACATCAACTTAACAGTACCGTCGCAAAAACAGATTCCTCGGACGGTGTATTTGAGCCCGAATCATTTTGAGTCAATAACAAAGCTTACGCTGCGAATAAGCAATTTAGAGATACGAAAAACACTATCCTAGTAAACTTCGTAACTGCTGCTTATGACAATTGTCGTACGAAATTTTCACGGGCGATTTATCACGTATTCATTTTAGAATGTTGATGGAGCTTAAGTGGAATGAATTGTTGATGATGGGCATTTTGACATATGTAATCATTACGATTGCAGAAGCATGCTATATTAAAAATACATTTGTAGTCGAACACAAACCATACTAGAATTCTTATTTGATTTTGCAATGAAATTATTCCACCATTAACCATTAATGCATCTAAATAAGAAGCATTAGGAATTACAATCGACGCTAAAAACTCGGTCTGATAATGTTCGCTGCAGCTTAAGAACCGTTGAAGAAAATTTTCTTAACAGAGTAATAAACTTAGTACAGAGAATACTATCAGCATTCAGTTTTTAATAAACTATAAGTAAAAAGTAGTTGTAAGTAAACCTTGGTACTACGAGTATAACAATGACAATGATTTAAAAAATAATATAGAAATAAATCAAATAGTGACCATTAATAAATCAATAGAAATAAATCAAACATTAGTGACGCCCATGGAGTTGCTGGTGACCATGGGAGACGGTGACCACTCACTATTATGAGCCTTGTCTGTCTGTCTGCTAGGTATATAAAAAAAAAGTATGATGAAACTTTATTGACAAATTCTAGCCGCTTACACTAACCATTGAAAGTCACGTAGGAGTCACGATGGCATTTAAGATATCCGTTACCAAATGGAACACTTGCAATACGATTAATGATGGTAACCAAGTAAGTTATGACGAATCGTCTTTCGTAGTATAAGAGGTAGGTGCTAATTAAATATATTCTATCAACTGCGACTCCATGTGATTGATTCTTCTACTGGTTTGACTAAGTCATACATAAAATAAGTAATTTGATAAAAATAGATGAGTTTTCACCATTTAAGATAAGTTTAAGAATATTCTCCGTTTTCTATCCCGTTGTAAAATTACGATTCGTTCTCATACATTTTTTCTGTTGTTCTACATCCTTAAACAAGTTTGGTCGAATTCACCCAAAATGGATTTGGAGCCATTTGTCGTTTTCAAAATACCTAAATAACAATCAATATTAAGAGGCAAACTTTTCAAGGGCGTCCGTTACAAGACGAGCTAACGTCATCAGTTTAAATAAATTACCTCTTTTTACGAACGGCTTCACCGTAGGGTAAAGCAATCTAACTGTCGCGAAGATTACTAGCCGTACCCTGAAACCTATTAGACGTTCTATCATCTTATAACGGTTGTTTTAACACTATCCTCTCTATGTTTTACTATGGTTTGTGGCTTATACTTGTATATAAGCTATATCAATTCTAGGTTTTGTTCGAAGGCAAATGATACGATGAGTTAATATGATAAAACATTATACTACATACAGGAGATTAAACAACGCACATGCGATTTCCTCATCGACGTCGTCGACGTCGCGAATCTTAATGTTTCATTAAGCTCTACAACTCTTATATAGAAAGTATTCATATATAATTTACCGTTAAAGCAGCCTCCGTAAGTATTTCAATTCACTCTGTTGTTTAATCGTCTACTTTTGAAACAAAATCGGCCTCTATAAGAACCGCTATTATTAAAATGAGATAATATTCAGGCCATTCTAGACATTCGCGAATGAATTTTTGAAGTAGAATAAATGTTTTTTTTTATTAATTATAAGTTAATGCTTGAATAATGGTTTTAGATAACTCACAAACTGAGCTAGAAACCGTTTCGTAATAGCAAGATTCAATAGTTTTATAAACAAATGTCTTGTACAAATCTGTTTAGAGAACGAACAATTACAATTTGCCAACAAGCGGAAGCCGCGAATCGATGTCAAGTTCAATGGTAGCCAAGGGCGCGTCGTCCGAATAACGCTACTTAACCAACTTATAGCCTACCGTATCGTAACGAGCGCAAAGTAAGCCATCTGATAGGAACTAGCCAATATTATGGTTCTCGGCTTGATTCTATATCAAACTATAGACGCAACGATAAGATACTATATGAAATGCCGTTTGTACCTTTTATACCACAACGAAATTTATACTCACTAGTAGTTATGTATAGGGCTTTTATTCCGGTTGCTTAATCCTGATCAAATTATCAGCTTACTTTCAATATATTGCTACTTGAACCATAGCCAAATTTTTTCGTTTCTCTTTTCATGGGAGGTATTAGGGCCATAGTCGCCACACTGGCCTAAAGTTCTTGGCAACCTCTACAATCAACGACAATAATTAAGATGTGTCCTTACGGATTCTTGTTTCTTTTCGCAAAATTTAAGGTATACATATACGACAGGTCACCCAAAAGAAAACCTAAACGAACTGCTAAATTATACCGCTTGGAAGCCCGCATGAGATCACTTCGCATCTACCTACTGACATAAAGCTAATGAATTAACAAGCCGTACAAGCTGAGTTTCTAAAGGAAAACTGTAACTATGTTCAAAATGAGGACAGCTCAACGTTGCCAATGTTGCATCGTAATGAAAATTTATAGTAATTATAATGTGGTGATGACCTACAGCTGCCGCGACAGGTTACCGAGTAGTTTTGTGTAGCCAACACTGAACATATTTAACCACCTTTTGATAATTATAAGACTCTTAAAGCACTTGCAGCTTTTGTATCGTTTTAAAAGTAAATCTTTTAATTGAAAAATGAATAAAAAGCTTCGTTAACATACTGAATCAATTTGATTACTTATAAATCGCTATCTAAATCTACTTGTAGAAGAATAGTATTTAATTTCACAGTCGAATATGACAATAATAATTACATGTAAATTATACTCAGAACGATCATATTTTATATCAAACTGAACAGATACAAGCGTAAACATTAATTGTAATGTCTCTGCAGAAGCGCCATAATAGTTAAACCATGAAAATATTAATTTGCACAAGAACAAAAACAATACAAATGAGATTTCCGAAGCGAGCTCATTGTTCGGCCGGAAGTCATTCAATAGAGGAAACAACCAGCGTAACGGATGCAAGTGGCGATGTTACCTCACCTGTGTCGTTATGACTCACTGAACACAATGTCAAAGTTGAAAAAAATCAAGTCAAAAAAGGTTCATCAAACAAAAACCCCGCGCCAGTGCAGTGCTCCAATTGTTGAGTTAACCAATGTAAAATTTATAAACAGTATGATAGAAAATGTTTACTATACAGAACATATTTATGTACCTATCACAAAATGTATTGATTTTTTTAAACATCTTCATCTATCAGTTAATCTTTCAATAGATAAAAACAATACTAAAACATAAGATTTTACGTCAAGTTTGTTCACAAATAATATAAACATAATCCATTTTTAAATAATAACTGGTATATAGCTAGTTGATATTGTAAAAACAGAAATAGGAAATATAACGAAACAAACTTTTTCAATAAATCATTTGGAAATAATTAAATTTCATAACTTAGATGGAAACTAAACAAATAGAAATAAATGCATACGAAGCCCATATCTGAAATTATGGGATGTGGACATAGAGTTTATTCTTTAAGTGTATCAAAAGTGATGACATAAAACGCGGACTTAATGCTAAGAGCATCATAACCGTTCAACCTTTAAGCTAAGCACGTATCGGCGGTATTAAAGATTACGACTGTAAATACGAATATGATGATGATGAAAGAATAATAATTTCTGATAAGATACTAATCCCATCTACAAGTAATTACCTCTTACGCATGTAGCTTTTGCAATGTCACTAATGGATGGTAAGGTCGTTAACCAAACAGTGTATTTAATCAGCCAATAAGGCTTCTATGTCAGAGCTAATGCGCAAACCAGTTAAGAGCGGGCCCCAACAGTAATCGATGAAGTTACCAGTTTCCATACAACCGATAATTTCTTCACTAAAAGCCTACTTGATGAATAGTAACGGGACGGTATAGATAGATTCAACTTTACACATTCATAATGATGGAAAATCACCTTAACACATACGACGTACGAGGTTAATCTGTAAACTTTGGAGGTGCGCTGATTTATGGTTCAAAACAGCAGTTTCCATGCAAATAAAAGGTATAAATATATTTAACTGGTAATGTATGACGATAAAAGCGGAGCGTGCGCTCAAATAGCGTCAACCTGATACATCGTCTCTGACACATCCTCTCGTAATCATAAAATTGACTTGACACAATTTTATACTAAATTTTAAAACATTAAATTTTACGCCGCCTTATTTACCTCAATCCTTTGCCGGGCAGACTAAAATGTCGTATAACGTGATACTAGCAAGCCCCTGTGCTCGGTGGGGCCTATTTTTCTTTACGAGTATTGAAAAAACTTTGTTTTATATAAATGTTATATACGAATATAAACCAAAATCAACGACGGTACAAAAATGCTTACAGGTTAAATATTATAATGATTTTATCATAAGCCTAATAGAAATATGGACATAACTCGTCAAGAGAAAATAGTTTTGATTTTCCAATTGGTCGCAATATCGCTACACGACGATCATAATCCAATATCGTTACCAATAATCGATTCACTTTCGCCCGATCGATTCTTATCGGCAACATCGTACCGGTTAAGTTGCTCAGTCATTCGGTTTCCTTCGAAGTTCCTGATCTTTGCAAAGCAACTACACCGATTTGCGTAATAACTAACTTGTTTCTTGAAATATTACAAGCTATATACACTTCATCTTGTTAGGGTTGCATTTCATTCACCGCGGGCGATGTGATTGAACCTAGATTGCTCGCATCCTTCAAAACTAGTTACAATTGAATAATATGATGCTTGAAAATTTTAAAGATTATAGATATGCGAGATGATTACGAAAGGAAGTTGGATAACTATGCCGCTACTATGAATGATTCCTGCAGCTGGTTTATAGACCGGATCACGAACACAAATTGTAGTGTTTAGTTTGTGTGAGTAACTATAAAACAACTTGTATATACTTAAACATGGGGCTTCATTTCAATACCTAATAACGAAATGAACAGTAGATCTGGTTGAAACCGCGAATCATAAAATTATTTAACACGTTCGTGTTTTGTTCGCTAATTCAGATTTGATTCACTGAATAGTTATAATACTCTCTAATGTAATAAGCTGATGCGGTCTAAATTATGTCAATGTAATTTTATTGGCAACTTAACCACAAGGAATGAAATATCTAATACTTATTGGTCACGCACCGACGGCAAAAAATTTACTACTACGTAATATTTTCTTACTTATCTCCTGCTTAAACTATCAAGCTGCAAATATCTACTAATTAGCGATGCGATAACCAGTATATAAACTTCCTTCGAATTAATCACGTAGCTGCGTTCAAAGAGACTTCCCTTTTATCCTTCGAAGTTATAGGTTTAATATACTCAACATATGATGATTATTTATAATGACTTCCTATTAACTGAAAGGAAATAGATCCGTTTAAACGGGCAGCAAAGAATTCGTCAGGTAATTCGTCAGATATTGAAACAATCAGAACTTCAAATATCCGAGACAATGCTATTAATGACCTCGGGCGCTATCATGCATAAAACAAAATGAAGTCGTCACATTGCGGTGGGTCTAAAAATAAAACAAAGAGGTAGCGCAAACCAGCCGCATTTCCCACACGGCCGGCCGTATCCGACAAGTACGACGCATACATCAATTTAACTGATCTCCGGAGAGCAGCACGCGCTCGTAACTCATACTGACTGTGCCGTTTTCCACTTGTAAGTTAAAATAAGTGTATAAGCTTAAAACAAATGTAACAAACTGATAACGCTTTTATGGTGGACATCGACAAACAAAAAGACAAGCCAAGTGATGATTGGTTTCCACTACTGCCTTTGAACATGCGTCAATGAAAAATTACCAACTAAAACGGAACACTTGATTAGCTCTTCATTACTGCTTCCAAAACACGATAATATAATTCAGTTTTGAGTTTAAGCTAAGCTTAGCTTGATAGTTAACACCTTAAAATCAAGCATAACTGACTAATGACATCAGATTTAAATTGGCCGGTACGGAGAACTTAGGAAAAGTAAACTAGGAATGAACCAAATATGCAAAATAAAAAAGACAGTGAACAAAACGAGTTTCATGGGATGCGTGTGTTCTCTGGTCGTAAATATTAAATAATTCAACGACATCAAACCGTCGCATAAGCCGGCACAAAGTAGTTCTCGAATAAAATTATTAATTTAGAAGAGATACATTATAAATATACTGAAGTAGCAACAACTGACTAATAACATCGTACAGTAAATCCTTAGACTGGTTCCAATTTGTTCGCCGATGTTAGTTGGCATCATAAATTTCGATTACAGACCACTAAACAACAAATGAAGATTAAACTGAGAGATGAGGCTAATAAAATTCAAGTTAAGTAAAAAACAGTAGGTATTGAAGTTTCATTTGAAGCAAAAGGAAGTGATCTGGCCGCAGTAGTAGTTTAAGTGGGACGTGTCGTAAATCGTGGACTAGTCAGGCGGATCCGATCGGCGGCAAGTGCGGTCGAATCGTAAATTTCGATTACAACCTGCTGCGGGCGCACAGATAAACTTGCGGGAACCGTAATGACGGCGACCGTCTTGTTGTGGGGCGGTCTCGTTATGCGGTTAGTGAATTCTTTCATTCAGTTTTAGAGATTTCGACATGTTATATAAATAGTAACAACACCCAATAGTTCTCACGTATTATCTCGGTCATAATCAGTTATTTTCATTGGTTAAATTCGATGTTTTCTCCACTTTAATCCCATAAACACTCAGTTTGCTTAATTTATTGAAGACAGAGGCGCTCAAAACCTAACAGAGACCTTTTATCTTCTACTAGTATACCCGCGCAAACTTCGTGCCACCTTGGAGCATTTATGCCGTTTTTGTAACATGTCTTGACTATCCAATACAAAATCAATTTTTCAATTAGAATCAATAGTTCCTTTGATTAGTGCGTTCAACCAAACAAACCAACTCTTCAGCTTTATAATATCAACGACAACAACGTGACAACTGATTCATATCACTAACTTATAAAATGGCTTACAAATATGCCAAGTTCAAAGTTATAAACAGATTAACATTGTCTTTTCCGCGCGATATAATAACATATGTATGGACAATATCTCCAAAAACATTATATGTATGGGCCTAATATATCGACAACAAAACTTGAAGATTTAAATAAAACAAGAGATTTAGAAACTGTAAAATATGGCAAACACGTCACACATGACGAACATCGCCTTTTCACATTTTAAAAAGGATACTAAAACAGTCATGTAATGGTCTATAAAAGTAATTCTTGACATCAAACACCGCCTACAATCTGACCTTTTGTGGTATTCATGAAATATGTATTCATCGCTTGTTTCACTGTATATATTTGGATAACTTCCCAAAGCCTTTACGAGGTGATATAGAGATTTTATGGAAACAAAAATTACTAACAATTCCTCTAGTTGAGAATCATCTCGTCATTCACAAATAAACTAAAATTATCGATGGAAATAAACGAGCATTACTGCGTCATTAAGTGGATACGTGAAGAAGATTATACCATAATAACTACTGAATTGGGTCAAAGATAGCGACAGAACCTCAAAACAACGTAGCCAACAAGATATCTAATCTGTCACAATATTATGGAAGTATAAGAGAAGCAACATTCGTTAAACATTTTGATTTAAATGTCCATTAACACTGACTTATTATTCATGTAACATTTGGTCACGACTCATCAACATTAGTCTCAAAATTGCGTCATTTTACATCATCAAAGGTGTACCGGTGTCACGCAGTTTCTGCAAAGCGACCACACGTCACCTGAAAGAATTCGTGACCAACGTTCAATGTCGTTTTGTCAGTTAATTTTTTACAGATAATTAATCAAGTCAGTTGTTTTACAGAAAGCCATTCCGAATGATTTCTTTTAGTTAGTAATCGTATTTACGATGCTGGAAGTCCAAATGGTTTTAAGCTTTTGCATTCAAAATACAACATAAACTAATTTTTCAATTATTACTTTAGTTTACTAACAATCGTTGGAGTCTGATAAAGACCATTGATTTCATCATAATTTTAAGGCTAATGATGAAAATATTAAACTTTGTTCAATTAAATAGTTTTTTTTTAATCAAAGGCAAACAGTTTAGAAAATATTAACTTTGTTTATTTAAATAATTTTATTGTTAAAATCAAAGGCGCACAGTTCAATAAATTTACGCGTGTAGTCGTCAGAGACCGAGGTGGACATTAAGAGAAAGGGTGCAGAGCATAACCAGCGCAACGACAGAGTAGACATCACTTAGGATTTGGAGTGCATAATTTCAAGAATCCCAAATTTTGCGAAATATTAAGTGAAGTATCTCACCAACTCAGGAGGGTATTCGTTCAGAACAGAACGTTACCACTTACAATTTACTCTCCGTAAGAAATTATACTAGTTTATAAGTTTATTAACTTACTTCATGTTCCGTTTTGACCTTTTCTCTGCTGCTGTCATCTGAAACAATTTTAAAAATACTACATTAATTATAATATTCAGTTATTGGTATCAGGTATCAGTTATGGTATATGAATCATATTAATTTATTTACTTAGCATTTATTTATTTATTTATAGATTATATCCTCATCTCTAAGCCTAATTCTCGAAGTGTTTATCTAAATGACAACATCGATAACACATTTTTAGTACTAGATCCGGTACTTAGATTGGCAAACCTAATTTTCATGAATGAAGATTATCTCATTTTAATGACCATAAAGATCTCTCAAGATCTGACATGGTTTATCTAAATATCATATACGTATCTATCTCTACTCAACGTCTCTTGTCAATATACCACCTATACATTAGCCTCATGTTGATTTGATTAGCAACTGTCTAAAAGTCGAAACGCTAGATTATTACTTGGTATCACTTTATCTACTTACTTTTAAATACTATTGCACTATTCAAAACGAACGCTTGATGACATCTGATCGACATACAACAAGATCGGATGCGTTAATACTCAATAACAATCCAACATCAAATAATCGGGCTATTTGGTCTTACCAAGCCCTCAATGGACATGACATAATTTAACAAAATCTATTCATAGCTCCCTTTTCGCACGGCATCAAATCGCTGAGAAAGGTCAGCCCTTTATCTGTCATATATAAATCATTTAATTTGTTGACACCCTAACATAAGCCCTAATTAAGTATTTTGTTATACGTGTATAACGAAAATTGATACAATTTGTCGAAAATAAAAACAAGATAATCTAAAATTAATGAAGTTTGTTTTGTAAAAATTATGGCATTGATACCTAACTACCTACCGTTTTTGCTCCGAAATTCATATGTTAATGCATTTTCTGTTATTGATCTCCATTGGCGTAGCCCACCACTAGCCAATACCTATCTACATGGCTTATCTATCCATACCGTCTGCATAAAAAACTCTATTAACGTTTATAAAATTATGTAAACGTTGGAGTTTATTTTAAGCTACATATATTGAGTATGCTAAAATTACCAACCCATTACAATACAATAAGATAAGAGAATTTAAACTTGGAATTCAGAGAATACGAGTAAGATAAAAATATCGCAAGTGGAACCAACCACCTGCGGCTGCGCAGGGCCGGAAGTGTCAAAAAATGACAAGCTAACGGTGCGGCGCGCGGCCCGTTTGACAGATGATGAACAAGGTGTTCGGAGTGAGTATTGTTTGTGCACCAATTGACCTACAAAGCTGACGGTCTCGCCACATGCCTCAGCTTACAACCGGGATGCACTCAGCCGTGCATTCCATAAGATTTATATAAATAATAAATAACGCCACACACTCATAACCCACACTAGGTCATGGGTGCCCTGGACAACATACAAAAACTTTAAGTAACTTAATTTAATTAACTTTAATGTGACTGAATCCTTTATGACATGAGATAAATAATCAAATCAAATTTTTAAATTGTGACATTTAAAAATTCTAATCTAATAATATGACAAATATTTTGCATGCCTCTATAATATGTCAAATGTGATTAATCTACTGTACTTTTAAGACCTTTTGTAACCGCATTTTTGCAAATAAAGTAGCATTTACCATTTAAAAACAATTACGCGCACATGCGTGTCACGAGTATGGGTATGTACCCAGACTGAGAACAGAAAATTAATTTCTTTATTCAAATTTCTGCCTCGCTGAGAATCGAATCTAGGACCCTTCGAATGGCGGTCCGGCGTGGCAAACATTACGCCACGCGGGTCGGATTGTCAAAATCGGATTTGGTTAGGATATGATCATGCATTTCAGCATCCCATGGTTCATTCCAAATAAAAATTTAATTAAAAAGTATAGTACCTAATTACAATCATTTAATCATAATAAATGCAAATTTAAACACTCACCTGTTATAAAAACAAAGGAAACATTTATACATACTTCGTGTTTTTAAATGAACAATTAACATTGAATAAATTTTAACCAATTAGTCGTTTTAGCATAAAATAATTTATAAGTAAAATAGGCACTTACAACTACATATTATTATAATAAATGAGTCATAAGTTCTTATTATCGTTCTTCTCAACGTTTAAACTTAGATACTTGTTTTTATTTAGTTTTTAATGTTTTCAAAGATCTTGCTACAATACAAAACAAATACCCGTGCTCAATACCGAAACTATACATTTTAAAGACTGGACATATTAAATAAAAGTGTTATCGCAAGCGCGTACAGTAATAATACTCATAATAGCACTCACAGCTTAGTAAAGCACAGTCACAAAGTAAACCTGTACAAACAAAACAAATAATCAGGCTTTAATCAAGGAATGCAAAAAGGCAACCACGTTTTTACTCACGACCATACTGAAAACCGTGCTGTATGCATACGAGCACTGAGTGCATTTTATCGTTCATACGAGGATGAGCAAATAACGAGATTTATTTAACAGTGTCACTATATTTGCAGAGGGCGTTCACCCTCGCAGGCAGCTCGTGACAACACCGTCCTGGCGTGACGATATAACGCATTCTACGTAATACCTAACAGCCCTAATAAACAAGTGTAATGCGTATCTCCGTGTAGTAAAGTTGAAAATATTTTCGGTAGAAGATTTAAGTACAGTAAGATGGCACACAGCTAACTCCTGAATAACTCGTTGCGCGGCATCGTTTTGGTAATTGTAATAAAAATAGACATGTGTCAAAGATGCGATCATCGTACTATAGAGCAGAGAATCAATAGAAATGACTTCGTGAAACTTATCTCATTGCATTTCGTTCTACTCATTCTATCAGAAAATACAGAAAAACTCGAAACCTAACAATACATTAGTTAACATAGTAAGTACTAAGTAACATAAATATACAGTTACTAAAGTAAAACCTCAACCGCGCGATAACATTTCATAATTTTGTAATTTTGTAAAATTTGACAACTCTTCAAGCTTCGCGAGAAGCAAGCACCAATTTTTATTAGTTAACACCTATTAAAAAGGTTATCTATTAAATCATAAAACCATTTACAATAAGTTGATATGGTCAAGACAGAATGCAATATTTGTAAGCGCCAACCAACCCTGACTAAACGTACTACACAAAGATTCGACTTTAAATTTCATATAATTCTTTAATTCAAATCACTTCTACATATTGTGCATTCTTTACATTTAACGCTGTTCCGCGAACTGTGAAATACCGTTTCGTTTTTGCAGTACATTCCACAATGAACACCGCTTTGCATTCCTCCGAAAATAAAATCCTGAATCGACCAATTCCTTATATCAGTATTTCACAACAAACGATAAAGAGTAGTTTCCGTTTAACATAAAACAACATTTTATTTTCATAGTCGGCATGATAAGTGTACACTGACACCCACGCATATTTTTTTTACCCTATATAAGTTAATGCTTGACCACTATCCTGCCTGATGGTAACTAACTAGTTCTCCAGCTCTTCAATTCGTTGAAAAGGAGAATGGCTGCTAGATTTTTCGACTTTTCGTATGCCTTTCGTGTTAGCCGTATAATTAAATGGCTAACCATACATCTAAATATTGATTAGCGGAGTAAGTAAACGCATTGTTGAACGGAACAGCTACATAGATGACGCGGACCTCGTCGGAATTCCGCTGCGCAGTTTCCTATTTGTGTTTAAATTTAATTTAACTTAACCTGGATTAGGGCTTCGTATGGCGACATTTAGCAAAAAGGCTAGGCTGTTTATTGACAGTAACTTTGAAGTTAGCCGTGATGCTTAATGTTTTAAATACCATAATAATTTAACTACAAAACGAATAAGTATTTTGGTTGAATGGTGTCATTTAATAAAAGGACTAGCCGACTAATTAAAAGGCTATTTAGCTGCGACATGTGTAAGGTATAATTCGTAACCATAGTTGAAATCAAAGGTATATTGGAATAGGAGACAATGGATCTTTAAACACTCAAAAATCTTACCCTCTCCTTAGCTGATCTCAATTCATCCGTTCTCTATGTAGCATAAAACAAAGAAAAAACATTTGTTTCACTTGTAACTTCCCGTGATTGTTAGTTTGCGTGTTGTTTGTGAGCCTCTTCATGTTACCTCTACAGGGACCTTGATTCCAAGATCATATTATAACTTAAGAAAAACTTAGTATACGTCTTTAGTGGTGTAAGTTGAAACGCTGGAGAACAGATGTATTAAATCGCGGTGACGTATTAGTATTTGATCTTTGAAGGTAAAAATCTTTTTGTCAGCATTATACAAAATTGTACAGGACCTAGCGCTAGTTTTTATAGTAACCTAGGTCTAAATGAATATCTATTAAACATACAAATATCCGTTTGAAACATCCTAGTTACAAGTCCACTGTTTTTAGGATACTATAGGCCTTGTCAGTCCATAGCCAAGTAAACAAAGGCATGACATTCTTAGCGAATACCATCATTAGTGCCATCGTAAAAACGAAGTCTGAGGACCAAAATTACAAAACCCCTCCAGTAATGTGCATTCCTTGTAGGTGCATTGCGGGGTATAGCCGCTTTTTTCTCGTAACAGCTGTGATGCAGTGCGCGAACTTTTTGCTGGAATGCGCCAAGGCACGTGCCTCTGCCAACATTATCTGGATAAAGGTGTGTTGTCTGAGCAACTTTTGTAATATATGGCTTGATTATACAACACTTTATCCCACATTCCATTGCTACCAAACCAGCAAAAAATGTAAACATTTGAATATACACAAGGGTGTGTCTTCTTTTTAAGGTTACTACTTATCAAAAGGTTACCACAAATTAGAGGAATATTTTAATGACAGGAATGCTTGGGTATGAGTTTGATAAGTAGTAACATCTAAATGCTGACTGTGAGTTGAAAAAAAGCTCCGTGGGAGTTTCTTGCCGCTTCTTCTACCAGGGCGACTCATCGTAGGGCTTTAGTGGCGGATATGGATGCAAGGGTGTATTCCCGAGTTCGCTCCATCCGCCAGAAAGGCGGAAACATCACAGACGGAGAGCTCGGAGTGCTCAGGCAGACGGCATATCGACAAACACTCGTTGAGTGGCACGTACGTCTGGAGGAGGCGAGGGGTGCGCGCCAACGAGTAGTCGGTGCCATCTTGCCGAGTTTCCAAGCCTGGATGGACAGACGCGAAGGCAACGTCACCTACAGACTGACGCAGATGCTCACCGGACATGGCTGTTTCGGTGAGTATCTGTTTCGGATTGGACGCGAGGCAACAACACAATGCCACCATTGTGGAGGGGACAGGGACGACGCACAGCACACGCTTGAGGTATGTCCTACGTGGGAACCCGAGCGGCGCGTCTTTATCGATTGGAGTGGGTCAGACCTTTCTCCGCCAGATTTATTAGCGGCTATGCTGGAGAAATACCACGAAGGAAAAACTAACCATCGGGGTATTACAGAGTGTTATTTATTAGTTCTTATAAATCATAAAAATCAAATGAATACCGTATATAATATAATCAACGAGGCTTCCCTACATTGTCGTACAGAATTAACCGAAAGTCGCAACAAGGATCGCGAAGCAACAATATATGCTAGAACAACAGGTTTTTGTTAGAAACCCGGCGGCCAGTAGGCAAAAACTTGCTCCACGTTATACGAAAGATAGTGTATTAGCCAATTTACCCATTCATATTTATACAAAAAAGAGACAAGGTCCCGTTGCAAAATCACGATTAAAACGCGTACCTAAAGCAATCGGTTGTTACAGGAATTTGATACTACCGGCGATCATCCTCGCGAGCGTGGCTTATCGGCGAGCTCAAGAGATATCACTTGAAAGCTTAAACGACGGGCCAGGAATTCTACCATTAAAACTCGGACCCACAAAAATTATATCTCACTATCATTCGTTTTTGCAAATTATTGTTTAAATGTAATTCACTCAAATATTGAATTAGTTAAAAAGCAAATTAATGACTTTAGGCCGCAACTTAAAAATGCCACTTTTTCTTTGTTTGAACCTCACGTAGAACACTTAAGTCATAAAATATCGCAATTATTCGAATTGTTAAGTACTTTCGAAACAAAACGCGTAAAACGGGGTCTTATTGACGGATTGGGGTCCGTAATCAAAAGTATATCGGGTAACCTCGACTACACAGATGCACTACGATATGATAATGCCATTAAGATCATACAAAGTAATGAAAATAAATTAACTGAAGAGTTCAACACTCATTTAACAATTGGTACAAATTTAATGTCAGAACACACGAAACTAATCGAGGAACTTGTTTTAAATCAAAAGAAAATTGAAGAAACCGTTATTTCAATTGTTGCAAATATTTCTGATAGAGAGATGCGATACGCTCACCTGGCGCAGTATCTTTTTATTCTAAGTGATAATATTGAAAACTTATCGGACCAAATAATTAAGTTAGAAAACGTCTTTTCTTCTATAAGTTCATCTAGCACACATCATTCAGTTTTAAATTTAAGTTCTTTAATTTCTATGTTAGATAAGATTAGGGGTATATATGAGAAAGGGGAAGTTTTAGACATTAGTATTACAGATTACTATGAGTTAATTAGAGTAGGATCATATTACAATAACAACCAATTAGTTATTATATTTAGACTACCAATTGTATATCCTGACTTTTATACCTTATACAAATTATCAATTGTTCCAAATAAATTTCACAAAGTCATTATTCCTCCCCATCCTTTCATAGCGATGAGCAAAAGAGAATCCGTGTACATAGACGCTGAATGCCCGAAGTCCGGCCTCTACATTTGTCATACAACACCTGCCAACCAATTACGAAGCAACTCGGGCTGCATGAGTCAAATTATCCAATATCAGAAAAAAGATCAATCCTGTTTGGAGGCGACTGTACAGATCAACAACAGACATTACACCATAAGCTTCCCCGAGGAAACAAAGGTAGAGATGTTATGTGGGCTTCTTCATCATAAGACATTGAAAGGTAGTTATCTCGCTACGCTACCGGTTGGATGTTCCACACGAACTGCAGGTTTTACGATATCTAACAACCAGGACCAAGTAAAAGGACAGGCACAAATAATTTTGAATCCTTCCAGTCAAAATTCATCAAAATCGGAAGAGTCACATATTATTGATCTCAATCAATTATTGTATAATTTTGTAGTGCAGTTATAAAGTGTTTTGTATTTATTTTAATCGTATATCGTTTGTCATACAAATCGAGGGCAGTCTATAATATTATTTTAACGTCAAAGAGTAACTGCTACATAAGTTTGCGTTTTTCAACCTTTATCGATTATAGCATGTGAGGCGTATTGGATAACGATTGTACACTATTAATAGGTGAACCAGTGTTCGAACCTCTGCCTCTTCATTTTTTTTCTCTCTTTTTTCTTTTATTTGATACACAATCAAAGTTTTATACATTAAATTACGTACTGTTACATCCCTAAGTTGTATAGAGTCTTGCTGACTCTCCTGTTTTGTTAGCAACTTGTACTAGAGTCGGTA
>DWJN01000509.1:0-23499 GCA_018248895.1 Carystus phorcus
GTACGTTTTCAGTCTAAGCCGAGTTTTGCGTCTATCATTTTCCGCGAGCGAGTAACTGCTATGTTAACATTTTTAATAGGTGCTATCAGAAATAATTATATTAGGTAACCCAAAACTACAGTAGAATGCTACAATTTTACTGAAGTAAAATTTCGAACCATATAACAAATGTTATATTGCATGTTAATTACATGCTACTGAAATTTGAATATTGCTATGTTTCTAATAGGTCAGTAGGTACCTACTGCATGCATAATGGGGATTTGTATTGGGTCTTAAAATTTGCTGTAAATTGCTCCTAATCGCTGAGGTAGCCTAGAGCATGCTCCACTACGCTACTTCGATGCGGATCGGTGGAGGGGTTTATGGCCAACCCAAATGTCAGAAGTTTTCATGCAAGCCGAAGGCCTCCGACATGGCTTGAAAATTGCTATCTGCGATAAAAACTTGGACCAACGGCTTAGAGAAATCAAAAATCGAAACTATCAAGAAATTGTAGCCACTAACGGTAACCCATCCAGGTGCCTCCAGACTGCGCTCGCAGTTGCTTAACTCGGTCGATCGCTTAGAACTCTTATTAATACTATTAGGATCGCTAGGTTATCTTTATATAATTCTTATGATCGTCTGTATGTGACTGAACTCGTAAACGGTTCGACCGATTTGGATGATATTTTTACTATGTTTAAATGGATTTGAGGATGGTTTACATTCACAATGCCATTCGATAGAAATGATCGATTGCGGTACCATTAACTAGTAACTTTAATGTAACAATTAGGAAATATTGGACATTTGTACGCCTGAACTAGCAAAATATAGTAGGAATCACCTGATATCATTTACCTATGTTTTTAGAAATAAATTGATTTGATTTGATTTGAAATGTTTTTATATCCTGCAAGATAACATCTGAAGGGACCGTTAATATAACTTACATAATTATAAAGGTTAATGTGATAAATAATACACACTCAACCACACTAGGATTTTCATGGGTGGTACAGACAACACAGAAGGGTAAACCTAGACCGATTTGAATTCATTATTCAAACTTTTGCTTAGCTGGGAATCGAACCCAGGTTTTCAAAAACCGTTCCGGAAGGTGAACTTTGCGCCACACATGTCAAACTGTAACATCCGAAACATAGTTTAACTTTTACAATTGCACTATAGTCAAATTTATAACAGTGAAAATTTATTGGTTTTAATATCTAACTCTTTATGGAGTACCAAGATTGGAATACTGCAGACACTTATTTTTAATGTTTAGTGTTATAGGTTATTTTTTATTTACTTCGATTGTAATTCCAACGACTGGTGTTTTTGTACATCAGCCAAGAGTCAATTTGGGACGTTGTACCAAAGTACGTACAACGGTGGGTAATAAACGATAGTACAAATAGTACCAGACTAATTTATAAACCAATAACGTAGACACAGACAAATAATTTATCATATATTAGGGGACCCAGTCAACTTCTATTCAACAGACAATGAATGATTGACATAACTTTTTGATTTGTTTGTATCATAATATAATCCTGAAAACTGATAACCTCGGATAAGCCGTTTCTAAGATTAGTATACACAAACATACAGACAAACAGACAAAATAACAAAAACATTGTTTTGGTCTCTTTCGTAGATAAGGACCACCTCCCCTCATTATGAATTTTTAAATATATTTGCCATATAGACTAGCTGATACCCTCAAGTTCGTTCACTTAGTGTGTGTGCACAATTAAAGTGTTAGCTTTTTAACTGAACACCAATATTGTAGATTTTTTTAAATTTCATTCAATATCATTCCAATCCAATGACATAAATAAAAACTTTACCCTTTCAAATGTTGCATGAACTCCGAAAATGAATCCATTTTAATCACATACATACACTTTGCACACTTGACTTTATTATTAAATACATAATATCATCATTAATAATTAATAAAGTATGCACAGTTTTTTTTTAATAATCGAACACCATAAAACACTTCCGCAACCGGCACGATCCAGAAAATAAAGAAAAATCGATTCAACAAAAGGAAGTGAAGTCGCTATCCTGTAACGAAGGGTCCGTACAATTTAATTTTCACTACCTGTCTCGCTCTACATCACAACGAAGACAGGGTTAGCGATCGTCAGTTCCATGACAATAGGGCACACGATATGTCTATCCCGTGCTAACTGTACGGATAAGACAGGGACAGAAGCTGTTTCGGATGACCGCACAAGACAGGCGTGCGCGCAACAGGTGGTCAGTGTACCGATTCCGTTAAGCCAGATGTTGATTTTAACAAACGGAAATTTATAAAAACCTTGACTTTCCAACTTTTACTTTATTTTGCACGTTATTTGCAAACTTTTGGCAACGTTTCACACATTTATCTATCTAATAAATCAAGACAAGCGCTTTTATTACAAAATAAGGTCTAAACCACGATTATCAAGTATAGGTTTATCTTTCATACTATAATTTAAGCCAAGGTTTACTTGGTCTAATAGAAGTTTAAACCAGTATTTTGCTAGTGCACGTTTTGAAATGCCGAATATGTTTATTTATCAGAGGATAAACACATCACTCAAGATCGACTCCGATGTCCTTTTTTTGTTTTCGAGGGGAAAACCTTCAAAAGGTACCCAGTGCCGTGGACACAGGGTTATGTGGAATTTTTTGCCGCACTAAAACCACCTATTTTCGCTATTTGGAGGATCTCTAAAGGAACGCAACCGGAGACCTCCGAGCGGCACTCCGATATCCTGATGGAACAGATAATAGAGACTTATCTACCAATAAAACTATCCTATCATTTTTCCTAAAGATATCAGCAATCTAAGTAATTTTTATCATGAGTTAATAATGGCAAAAAATGAAATTCCGGGCGGTCTGATCTCTACGATCATTTCAAAGGAAGTTTTGGATGGCGCCCTCTTGTGGATGAAAACAAAAAGGCCAACAATTCGCATGAAAACACGCTAAAAGACCGAAATTTCGTATGAACATAAACAAGAAATCTTATTATTTTTAATTTCACTTTTATTACTGAAATACGTTTGCCAAAGAAATTATATCTGTGAAAACCGTTTCAAGTTTACGAATCTACTGAAAAACGTAGTCTTTTCATTTAAACAAAATTTCTAAACAGAATTATAACTTGTACAAAGAGACGTTGATTGCTTTCAAACCATTTCAAAGTTTATGTCCGAATTGTATTATTACAGGACAAAGTGCTTAACGCAAAATGATTTGTGTTACCCCTTTATCATTGCTTTCATTACGAATTCTGTAAATTTCATTATTTCAATATAATTTCATCAATGTTTGCGGTTTTGAGGACTTTAGTCCCTTTGTTATGCTTTGTATCCATTTGTGTTGACACCAAATAATTCACGCATTATATTTCGTTTAAATTAAATGGGTTAAAATTTTAAAGCTCGTACAATCTATACATATAATAAAACTGTAAGTGATCGTTGTCTGTACATGTCAAATATATTTAAAAAATCATAATAGCTACCTTTATATACGCAAGAGCTGCTAGAAGCTTGAGAGCGATTTTCCTTCTATCTTCCTTCTCTGTTCTTTCTTAGCTAGTACATAATGCCTTTGGTGTTTCTGATGAAAACTTACTGCAATGTAGCTCGTTTGTTAGTTTATCGGCTAGTGTAAGCATTTACTTAATTCATATATTAATATAGGGTACTATATTTCAATAGTATCACTTGACATTGTGGTTGCATTACTCTGTGATATAAGTTTTTGACACTATGGACAGTGATGTTAGATCGATGGTTTTTTTAGCTGGAGAAAGTTTGTGTGCGAATGCTGCTAATATAGTGTAAAAATATTAAACAATTGTTTTATATAAAGGATCCATAATACAGTTTTAGAAATCAGATTGTGTACTCATTTCAATACTAGTTACATACAAAAACATTCAATAGTTATACTGTCAACATTCAAAAGGGGTATTCTTATAGAGGGGAAACTCAAAAACATTGGATTTATTGTAATTATTCACTCTCCCGTCTGCTTATTGTTGGGCGTAAATTTGTATCAAAATGTATCACATTTTGTCGTATCGTTGTCGCAAATGTCAACAGGAAGCCAATTCTTGACATAATTATATTATGATGAAGTTAAGAATAAATAATAACTCTTTAAGGCAAGAGTAAAGGCATCTTCTAAGTTATTTTATTTATTTCTTTATGTATCATATAGTATAGTAAAGTATAGAGACAAAGTTAGTGCTTCACCATCAAAGGCTGCATCTCTGCTTACCATCAGGCAGGATAGTAGTCAAACATTAACTTATATATGTAGTGTAAAAAAAGTTCTTTATGCGATTCATATATGTATGTATATCATAATAAACTTTATACTGTTCTCACAACTTATTTTATTTTATGATTAAGTTATTTTATTCTTATTTAATGATGAAGTTAAGAATAAATAATAACTCTAACTCACAACCCGCCATGTCTTTTATGTATCTGAATGCATCCAATTCAAAGCGACGTGTCATTATTTGCTAACGCCGGTATCTCCGCGGCACACGCGAGGTCCGTGCCTATTTTAATAACACACAACAAGAACGATACAACGTCACGAATGGCATACCTACACTTTTAATGACACTTCATCATTTTAATGAAGAGAAATTCCGTGACAATCCCCCATAAATTGAGCCAGAAATTTTGGAGGTATTCTTGCATGTTTATTAAAGTAAATAAAAAGTAAAGAAGTAACTTTTAAAGCAAGTATTTACTATGTTTTCATCTCAGAAGTTTTTCTGCTCGAAAGCCTACGACATGGTTTAACGACTGACTTAATTTGAACTTCGAAACGCTGAAGCAATGTTTGCCAATAGCAGTCACCCATCCCACTATTAACGAACTGATAGTTGCTTATGTTCATTTAGGGTCAATGCCAGGGGAGGTATGAGCGCTTCTATATTAAAATATTGTAGCATAATGTTTGCCATGCCAACATGTCGTAACAAAAGATATCTATTTTCAGTTCAAACTGGTACCGTTAACTCCGCTTGTACAGGCTTTGCGCTATTTTAGTACTTGACTTTTACCCTTTGGTAATATTTTGAGGTCAAAAAACCTAATATATACATCTCTCAATATGTAAAAGGTTAGCATAAATGAATTTACAGAGAATTGCAAATGGATCTAACGTCAGACTGTCACAAGGTTATCAACCGATATCTATCGGAAAGACTTTTCAGCTATACCCATATTCAAAACAACCAGAGCTTCACCAGATTGTACGTTAACCAGCAAACTCAAAAACATAGGATCTGCCCCAATTCCAATATCATTTATGAAGCAGTAGTGCCCCAACCATGGAAATTGCTCGAATTTACTTTGTTAAAACTTCACTCACACCGTGATTCGATTCGCATGATTTGTTCGCAGAATTATTCAAATGTAATTACACAATTAAAGGAAGTTAAAGACTTATTATCCCCATAATGGCTCAGTATTCAAAATTCTATAACATTGCGTATAATTCTGACGCCATTTCGTAAATTTACATCTTAATGTTCTCAGCCACACTCGTAATTACAAAGTTCATAAATTTCAAAAAATCTTTTTAACTCGATCATTTGATTCTAGTAAGTTTTGGTAAGTAAGTAATTATACAGGGAGTGATAATGAATTTTCCGATTTTTTTGAAACTGGCAGATTTTTCGTATTTTTTCAGAAAAAGATTTAGACAAAGCAATAACATCAAAGTGCATTACTAATCAGATTTTTTATAACGTCACAGACTCATTGTGCCACACTTGTATCCCTGTGTATGTATGTGTATGTACATGTGTATCCCATGGACAGCACACAAAAACAAGAACACATTTACATGTATAAACATGACATGTGATATGCGCATTTTACGCTGCTTAATGCGATGGCAAAATCGACGGAATAACATAGTTTTCGTCTGTCGAACGAACGCGCAGAACATTGAAATAGCAATCTTTTTCTTGCGTCTCCAAGGACGCGTTCTTCAAATCCCCCCCGTGGTAATGGATTGAAAGCGGTTCTCGTGTGTGTTATTTCTACAGATTTCCGGAGCTTCAAATAGTTTATTGTACAGTAAAAGTGTGAAAGGCGAATCGAATGTTTTCTATAATAACTGCATACAAAATAGACGAAATATATCTATGTATGCAGAATTATTCATTAGAGGACTGATAATAATTACGTAATGTGTGAAATAAAAGCTATAGCACTAAAATATAAACTCAAACCCAAATCTTTTATTTCATGTAGATATTTGTATTGTAATTATGAACGTCAATAACTTGCATCTACAACCGTCTTAGAAAGACGACTCAAAAGAAGATGCATCGAAAACACCCCTCTATAACTATTATTATTGACAAAATTAATTATTATTATTGATATTAATGACGTAATAATATTGATAATATGAACCTTACGCAAAGCCCTATAACCATATGTCTTCTGTAGCCTTTTAGGACTCCCTTGTGTGTCGGTAAGGGATTGGGGTCAATAAACCAAAAATACAATTATTTTTTCATTACTTATCTTCCACTGTGCATCTTATTAATAAGCGGATCTTATTTAATACGTCATCGTATCAAAAAAATATTCTAGTTACTCTGTGACGCGTAGAATACAAATTTAAAATAGAATACCAGTTCAAAAATTATTTATTCATAAAAAGAACAACATCGCGCGCGTAATTCCGGCAGCGCTTGCGCAACCGCTCAACTAAACAACAATACGTACACTTGACAGCACGCCGCGTCAATGGCGCCACTGCGCTTACGCTTACGTCATCTGTGCGGTGACCATGCTTTTCTACGCCAAATAAGATAAAGCCAAGAAAGCGATATTAAAATGTGTAATTTTTAACAATTTGAAATTCTGGATTACAGCGAAATGTACATATAATTAATATTGATTGATTGATAAATAATAATTATTATCTATTTATCATCGATGTGCCAACATCGATCTACCACATTTATAGCAAATAAATAAATTTGAACAAAGGAGTTAGATATAAAAGGGAAATGATTAGTAACCAATAGATCACAAATAATGCAAACGAGTTCTATACGGATTTTACACACGTAACTGTACGTAATTTGGCATAGAATACAAAAATCTAGCTAAGCTAGTAAGCTAGTATAACAAACACTTTTAAGCTAGCAATCGTATAGTCAATTGTCCTGATAATGCAAAAACACTACTTATACTGGTAGATAAAAATATTAATGTCAAGGACGCTGTAAATCGACTTCCACAGCCGATTTCGCTCAAGTTAGTAATTAAAATAACCTCCTTTTCAAAAAGGTCGTAGTTACAAATATATGAAGATCATAACTGTATTCATATATTGTATCAAATGTTTTTAGTTTAATGCGGTGTAAAATATGTTCCTATTGGTATGTACTTTTGTACTATCATAGAAAGTTGTTGCGAACTACAAAGTTAATTCATATTTATTTAAGCGTTGAGTTTTACAAAGTTCTGTATTTCCAACGAAGCACGCTACAAAATTTATTTCATATTTCTGGTTAGTAAACATGGTTACCTAAAAAACTTGATTACCTAATTATCAGGTCAGCTTTTTAAGAGGTCTTTGGTATAAATATAGATTCATAATATCTGTGTAATGTTATTTTATTGCATTAAGATAACAAACTTATAAGATTATGTTACATAAGCGTTCTTAAACAGGAACATGTACAATTAAGTAATAAGCTACGTATTATTGACATTTGATTTGAATTGCCATAATTACGTAAATAGTCAAATAACAATGCTCACAACATAACTTTAGTGTGGCAATAACGGGTTTTGGATACCGAACTAGTAATACTTCTGTAATTAGGACCACATCTCAAACATTTTTTTTCAATATAAGTATTAAATATAAGTTACTAAACTGACCTATACGCGGCATAAAAAAATCTGATATTGAGATTGGCTACTAACCCCTCCACGAATTTGCAATGGAGCAGCATGGTGGATTTTTCTTTAGCTCTCCTCAATAATTGACCAATAAGAGACCTGTGTATTGTAATGAGTCATTAATGGACTGAAACCAAACGACCTTTAGCATAAAACCTTGTGAAGTTTTGATTTGATCCAACTTGGCCATGACCATCACAAATATACATTGCAATTTGATAAAATACAGTCCCAAATATTTAATGGCCATGATTGATATAATTGGACTATTTATGAAAAAGGTCGATGAAGCTTGTAAATTGGCTGTAGCAAAAAACACGAGCAAATTATTTCCTACTGAAAAATTCACATTTATAAATAAACAAGCATCGGGCTCGACCTGTGGCATTCAATAGTCAGAATTTATGATATAGAATTTAAACGCGAATTCAGCAAATTGCAGTCATGTGCGAGAGAATAGTAAAATTTAGTTTATTGAACAATAATTTTATAAACGTTCGTAGTTCCATCTCTTTAACAAGATATCTTTACGAAAGGGTAAGTGGAAGAAAAACATTGAATTCGGTAAAATAGTGTCTACGATCCCATTATTCAAATGATGTAAATCCAACAGGAAAGTATTCTGTAATAAATTTGATGTAAATCAGATGAAATTTATTCTTATGCTCATATAAAATCTTACCCTCTATTGTACCTTTCCTAGTACGAATTATATTTGTGCTCTATTCACTTAATAAATCTTCGAACAAAGTTTCATCGCCGTTATTTTATCGATATTAAATATTTTAAATGCAAACGATTTGTATATTTTTATCCATATTTCGACCTAGTTACATCGACGTATGCAAAGTGTCTCGAGTTGATCCACTGGTCGATATAATTGTGTCGAAAGGTTCAAAATGTACAAATCGTAAATACTCTCTTGCACTTAAAACAAAATACAAGGGCGTTGATAAAACGCTGTTTGAATTCTACACGGACTTGTGTTACATGCGGAGGAAGATAATTCCTATATGCTGAGAGCAGTTTTGAATTCGTATATTGAAAGTACATCTCAATGCAAAACCCAATAATAAGTTGTAATACTCTTAACAAAATTTAATCTACTCAAAATACTGAAAATAAACGGAATTAATGTTTAAAAACCTGTATAATTGTCGAATGCTTGCTATTGAATGATTGACTTGTTTATTAAATGATATTGAAAGCCTTATTTATAAAAATATGAAAATATATCACGTAGAATATTATAAAAAACTATAAGCAAACTGCAAAATGAAATATCATAAGAACTATGCAAATAAGTAACTTTCGTAGAGCAATGTTGCGAAGCTACTAGAAATCTCGTCAGTTAAACCCTCGGAGCAACAGACTAGCCCCGACTTTCTCTAATATGAGTGAAAAGGACTGACATTTAGCTAATGAAGGCAAAAGGGACAAGCCACAATTAGTGTTACCTGTGTTTTATTGGAACGATACCTAGGCAAGTGGTTGGTGAATGTTAACTTTAAGCAAATTTACATGATCCCAGATATGAAGTTTACTTTAAAGATAAAACTAATCTATCCACATTCCTTATTCAATTTAAATTATACTTTATTACTTGAATAAAAATATAAATAAAAAGAAAAAATAAATACAGCTATTATTCATAAATCAGATTGATGGTTACTGTTAAACTTATAAATACTTCATTTTCTAACCGATTGTATTTTTTTCTGTGTTACTTTATAACTTTTTACTGGCTGGATTTAAATGATTCTTTTTATTCGAATTGTAGTGCTTATCTGTGGTCTCATTTAAATTTGAACGAAAACTGACGAGTAGTTAATGATGGATCCTTATACAATGACATGGGTATGAACGCAACTCAAAATATTTCATTTGGCATATTCAATTCTGGTAGGTTTTTATTGTTCATTGACAAAGCCATTATATAACATAATATAATAAAAAATATTTATTATTACGTCAAGTAAATTTGGATGTAAAATATCAAGATATTCTCACTTTTTGGAAATGGTAAGGCTTTTATGCATAACTTTCACTTTGGACAGTTTCATTCTAAATAGAGGTATGCATCAAATACACACATATACCAAAAATAATTCATGCATTTTGACTATGAAATCTGATTTAGTATGATAATTATTTTGGTTGTAGTTTTAATATATTCTTATTAATAGGACATTGTAAATAGTGATTTGCCATCGTCAATATTTGAATGAAACAATGATGTGGGATGCCATTACACATTTATTAAATTAAGCAAAAAAATATATACAAATTCGGCATAAAATACGAAAATAAAGAAAAAAGGAAATATATTTTTCAGCTATTTAAAATTTAATTTAATGTTATTAATTGAATATAATAGTGGTTAGTGTCAAATATAAAACTGCGTATGGGATAATAGAGCGCGTAGCTACCTTAGACATACCTTTGGTCCAAAATTCTTTGTATAAAATATTATTAACGTTGAATATTGTAAAGACTCTTACATTTGAAAGGATTTTTTTGCTACACTATCATAGTAATCGAAGTAATTCATGGTTATAATTCTATAAACTTAACTACAGTTATTTGTATAAAATTGATTCATTCCAACAGGTCGAAATAAATCCATTAAAAACCTATGTCTGTATTCTGTGGGAATAATGCTCCCGCTATCCGATCACATAACGGCAATTAATTCATTATTCCATTATTGGATGTATACTTTGAACGGCACTGCTATAATAGCTATTGTTTGATTTCAATCGATAAACGCTACGGGAAGCCTTCCAGCGACATTCGAATAATGTTACCGGCCGTTAATTACACAAATGCCAGAAACATATGTATTCTATACGCATACATAACATATCATCTTACGGAAAATCATAAAGCCAATTAGTCGTAGCCAAGTTTATATATCATTAATATTGTCTTTTTCTATAGTGACTACAAATATAGCACATTATACTGTTATCGTCGGTTTTGAAGAAATAATATTTGATAATCGAGTCTCGAATAATATTCTAATCATGGTCACATTAAAGACTAGTGTCGAGCGAGCGGACAGTTAGTACATTATAATAACAAGCAGATTTCAAGAAAGTGGTATCGCGTTACAAATTACATAGAAACTCCATTGTGTGTATGCTAATATATCATCTCAAAATTAATTTCATCTTTACTACCAGTTGACCCAGCAGACGTTCTGCAACAATATAACCTAACAGACCCAGCCACGCGTTGCTGTGACTAAGGTTTACATACTCAATTTAGCAGACTTACTCCGCCATCTGTTAGATTCTTATGAAACAAATTCTTTGTGAGATATTAAACAAATAATTTGCAATAAAATAATATTGCGACTATAAATTGAGATGTAACCTATCCTATCTTTTATGTTGGATCAAACTGGACACGGTGTATTAAATTTCATTTAAATCGGTTAAGTAGTTTGGGACTCCATAGCGGACAAACACCGTGATACATGTCACTTTATATATATTAAGATTACCTCGATGTAGCTATTAATTATTAGTAGTAGTGGTGTTGTTATGAATAAATGTATTTTTTTGCAGACCAGTGTATACCTAATAATTAATTAACACGTAGATACATCAAGGTAATTAATTATAAAATGTACACTGGTCCGCAAAAAAAAAATTAGTATTAAAAACCACGAAAGACGTATGATTTTTAATGGTTTTTTTAAATAAATATTAGCGAATTCGACAGATTTTATTAAGTAATATAAAAAAAAGAATGTTTGATAAAAATCTATCCATTCTCGATTCCACTTAAACACAGAAAGTTTCACTAAACTTTTTACAATCGGATCAACTGTAAAAAGTTAGGATGAGCTCAAAAAATTATAATAACACACCAACAGGATTGTTAAATATATTAATTAATTTAATTACACAATCAATTATTATTTAGTTCACTGCAGCTTTATTATTTCATAGACGAATTGCCGCAATTTAGCCGCGAATATAAAATATAAATAAAAGTTAAAATTCAATCTCAAATTAACTTAAAAAGGAATGAAACATCGTGAGTACCAGTTGACGAAATGAATATTCCTGCTATAGATGCATTTTAATCAGAAATATATTTTAATAAATTATTTCTTTACGAAGAAGTTCGTCGTCCTTAAAAAGATCTCTCGTTGGTGTATATTAGTAATTGTTATACCATCTTTATACATTATCTATCTATACTAATATATAAAGCTGAAGAGTTTGTTTGTTTGATTGATTGTTTGAACGCGCTATTCTCAGGAACTACTGGACCGATTTGAAAAATTCTTTTAGTGTAAGATAGTCCATTTATAAAGGAAGGCTATAAGCTATATAACATCACGCTAAGATGAATAGGAGAGAAGCAGCAATAAAGAATATTACGAAAACGGCAAAATTTTGAGGTTTTGTTGCGTGCGCTGAGTAAACGGTGAAAGATACTAAAAAATCATGTATTACAATATTGGTCCCCTCTAAAAGTTCTAAATAAAAGTCCGCGATTGCATTAGTCTAGCTTTTAAGGTTAACCCACTATAAATATTTTTATAGTAATCATAAAATTGTTTTAAAATAATAATTTAAATGGCAAAGCAACGTTTGGTGGGGTCAGCTAGTTATTAATAAAGAATGGCGCATATTTGATCAATTCTTTCTGTGTACCAAAATAAAATTAAATAAATCTATTTCGATTATGTATGTATGTAATACGGAATTCAATAACAGTTGTAAAAGTAAAATCAATTCAAAGTTATAAAATAGGTATGTATGTATATACATATACATAACACCTTATTATGCGAATATAGGTTTATTTTCCATTGTATGTTAAAATATGAAAGTCATATTTACACACACATAGACTAGAGAATCTTTAAAAGTACCTCCAAATTCCATATAACTATACATATAGAGGATATTATTCTAACTATACCAAAATCCAAACATTGAACTTAGAGGAAAAATTGTTAATGGTCATTCATAGAACTTTCTGTTTAAAAATGATATGTTACCAAAATTACTTACCGATAATACGGGAACGCCTGCGGCACATGCAAATCCATGGGCATCGAGGCATGCGCATGCGCATGGGTATATTCATGCTGCATCATGCCATGCATGCCATGGCCGAGCATGGCGGCCCATGGGGACGACGCGAATCCACCAGGATGCTCCATGTTTCACACTTTATTCACTTGTAAGTCATTTTTGTACTCACTTTAAACAGTTTTGTTTTTCAATAGAAAATCATTATTATTTTATAATTGTTTTCACACTGTTGCTTTGGATAGATTAGTTTTTTATTATCGAATTTCTGGAACATAAAAGGATAATTATAAATCAAGTAAATTAATCTATCTATGGATCATCTACTAAATGCCTTTTATTTATAAAGCAAATAAGAAAAAGTGTTTTTAATTTTCTCTAAAATACGTTATCCATTAATTCAAAAATGTGTTTTTTATTAATACTTATTTATTGAGGTACATGTATTATTTGAAATATTGTTAATACTGTAAATACTTAGTAGATTTTGAATTCGTAAATTAACATTTATATTTAAAAAAAATCAGAGCTGGTGTATAGTTGTGGTCGAGCTACAATACTGGATGAACGATTCGAATAACATAATTCGTTGATCTTAGAAAAAATATCTCAAATGGAGTCAATGTCACATTCTGTACCTACTAAATGAATCAAATACGATTTTTGTATAGATTTTCTCAGGATAATGGTACACTAAATAGGTTTTAGCCCCTAAATCAAAATTTGTTTGCAAACGACTTCGGGTTCGAACGCTAAACTACAGAAAACGTGTCCCTTAGAAAATTGTTCGTTTTTATATCAATATGAAGACTTCAGTTTGTGTCAAACAATAATTTCTAATGTACTTATATATTTTTTTCTTCTATTTATGAGTTAATGCTTAGCAACTTTACTACTATTATAACGTTGAAGTCAACTTAAACAGATAACTTAGCTTATAAAAGTTACAGGGAATATCTTATTTATATAATATATAAAATTAAATATATTGAAGTTGCATAAAATAGTTAATTACAGCAATAGAATTAAAGTCATAATCACCTGCCAGTATTATAACACCAATCCATATAAAATACTAACACCTATTCAAATCTTTACAAAGAAATTTTAAGTATATTTTTGTCATAATACTACTTCAGAAATTTTGCATATTACTCTACTACAATACATAGCTGACACTAAGCTACAACCTAAAATAAAAACTAATCTATATAACATTAAATAGTAAGTCAATAAAAGGTCAAAAATTTCAAACAGGCATTCGACGCCACAAACCTTGGCCAAACCACTAATGTCCATAACATTTTTAAAAGTAAAACTGGAAAGCCGAACTGTCGCAGCGTTCGTAGAAGACAAGTGACATAAAACAGAAAAACCGTTATCATAATATTTCATCACAACCTCTTAATATGACATGGCTGTTTACCATTTTCACATGGGAAATTTGACAGACAACCTTAATCTTTATACTTTAGCGAATTGCTTACTATATTTATCGATTTTTGGATATCGGGCAATCTTTTTAATATAACAATATTTGTACATAAAATATTTATAATTTTAAAGTTATATAACACACACATAATAAAAAGTTTTGAACCCCATTGGAAATATCTGTATAAACCGCAAAAATTGTTACCCTTTTGCATTTAAAATAAAATATGTAAACAAGATGAGCAATATCGAAGTAGGAACAGTATATTCTAAATCATATATTTACCAGTTGACTTGAGAATATAAAATTGATAATGGCAATGTGGTATACCAACACCTTTTCATAAAAATAAATAATGACTATAATATCAATATTAAATACGACTAGCTCAGTTTCTTATCTCTCTAGTGAAACTATTAAATTTCATTCCAAAATCAAATAAATACCCAGTGATAAGCAAAAGCAAATTTGCAGGGATAATTTTGAAAAAAGTCGTACCATGTCGCAATATACAGACGTATCCACGCAAAAATAAGAATGAATGTAGTAATAATACGACGATATAAATCAGAAACCAAATAAAACATAAAATCATCAATGTTCAAAAGACTTAATAAAATTGAAAAAGATGACATTGATAAAATTAGATGAGCAAAATCTATAACATCTACTTCATATACGAATATTAAATAAACATCTTTTAACTCTTTATAATTTGAAATAATTAACACATTTAACTATAACTGCTTATAATTATGTCTAATAAAATACTTTTTTATAGAATAATACACTGTTTACAACTGTATGAAATGATAATATTACAGAAGTTTACCTAAGATGTGATTAGCAAGTTTATACTAACTAATTAAAAATGGTTTAAACAATTGAAATTGAATAACCAGTTGCAATTTAAGTATGAAAAATTTTTGGGCTTTGTTTTTTATATTCTACTTTTATTCTCCGATACCTAACATTGTTAGATAATTTGCGTGTATAATCAACTAATGATATTAATTATACCGACAATAGTGTTATATAAGACGACGAAAGATTTTTTGGAATATCGCAAGGAAGTACACTGGGTCCAGTTCTTTTATGGTTTTGTAGTGTGTTAAAATAGTCTACTAAGATTTTACTTAGTAATATACAGAATGTATTAAGTTTAACAAAGTCCTACATGCAATGCAAATCAGAAAGGTTTTGTAACCTAATTCAATTATTTATTATGGAGGAAATGAAATCAACATTAACCGAAATATACCTGTCTGAAATAGCTTTATTTCTTTCGCGAATAACAAACTTAGATGTTGCTGTCGATACTAAACAGATAGTTTTTTAAATTTGGAATGTTAATTTCTGCCATACTTTATCTATACAATTTATTCATATGTACATAGACCCAAGTACCGAACATTTGATATATTGACTCAGCGGCTTGCGCAAGGGCCGATTGTTTTCATGTTGTATCCGCACCTATTAGTAAAGGTATGTGTTTACCTTCTAAAGTATTTATTGCGTTTTGTTTTGTTAACCTCATGGGATTACGGGTTAGATGTTTGTGAAGCAATAACACCTGTTTGAGTTGGCTCGCATGCGCGGGAGTTTTGGCTTTTTGTTTCGGTTTAACTAAGTAAAGGTATTGGTTTTTCTTAACTTGTAATGTGGTGTCAGGTGTCGAAAAAAATAACCAAGACGCGGCGGTTAAGACGTTAACGAATTTTTTTGTAAATTTTTAAACATTATATTTGATTGTGAAAATAAAATTGTAATTTAATTGCACTATTTAATGTTACCACAGATATATAATATTAAGAAAAATTTTATTGAAAAAAATGTATCAACTTGGTTACTACCGTAAATACCTATTATTATATTAGTCACAGCACTGTCTCACTAAAACACATACGTTAAACCACAACTTGTCAAAAATCACACAAAAAATCCTATTTCCATGACACCGTCCAGTTTCTAAACACGGCAGTCCAACGAAGTCATTGGCCGGTTTTGAAAAAAATAAAAAATGGCGCGCGAACTGCCAAACATTTCCCGCGCGCGCACCGGTACGTTCTGAAACGGGCGCGTGTGCATGCGTCACTATTTACATGCATTTTGGTAAAAGACGTGAAACACGTGTGCCGAGTCTGTCGGTCCAGCGGTCATTGAGAGGATTCTGCTATCAAAACTATACGGCAGCGTTGGATGTGTGCGTCGAACCGGCCCAAGCGTACGGCGGGCATACGAAACAAGCTTGGTACTATACGAAGGAACGATGGTGCGACTCGAGGCGTGTTGTCGAATTTCTGAACGTCACGTACCGTGTAATTGGGTTACCTTTACGTGACGTCGGCGCGCGTCACGTCGTCGACGCCATGTTACCCGGGTGTGCCCTAATTACGACTTTCGCTAAAATCCTCGCGTGAAGTGCGAACGCGAAAAACCGGGACAATAGCCACTCGGGTTTTTTAATGGCGATTTTTGACGTTTAATTTACGACTACACAATATTTTGGGTTTTATCTAGCTAATTAAATTAAATTTACTAAAAACCTTTAACCTATTTTGGATCTAAAATTCCAAAATAAAAATGCACATTAACACAACATAGTTATTTAAATTTATCATAGAAATAATTATAAATCGTATCTACTTGCAATGTATTATTAATTTATATTTAAAATAACATTTAACCAGATGCACTTGTATTTTAAATTATAAAGGAAAGCTAGATTAAAAAAATTATATATTAGGTACAAAACGATTCGTTTAGACTATAGGTACCTAACTACTTAATTATTACCTACATCCTACATACCTATAGTATGATACGAAATAACTGTGAGTACTATTCGTGTCATAATCACTTCCCACGCCCTGTCACACACCTACGACCTAACCTTGAATAACCATTTTGACGTTTATAACTGTCAAAGCAATTTCCTAGCGCGGGAACGCACCACCACTCTAACTTGAACTACCACTCCCCCGCTTCCTTCTCAAAAGTGTACAAGAGAGACGAAGATTCGAGTTACGTGAGAGGTCGTGCTTCGCTGGTGCCAATGTAATAATTGCTAAGAGAAATGACACTGCATGAGTAATATGTAACGGTGCTTGATATATTATTTCGACTACAGATTATGTATGGTATGCGAAATGACATATAAAAGTAACTTGAGATTTTGAAATAATAAGGGATTGCACAGTAAAATTTCAACGTTCTTATAAGAATCACTCAATTATGTTAAAAAAATTTAAGGCATTGTACCCAATAGATACTACTATAAAAATATAGGTAGGTATACCTACTTAGAGAGGTGTAGGAAAAACACTCGATTAATAACTATTGCATTATTTATAATTATCTACTATTTACACTAAAGATACTTAATTAATAAAAAAAAAGTATTTCAAAGTAGATATCTTAGTCAAATTCATATGAGATAGGTACCCATATAACTGACATGTTTAGTGAAAAAGTCTTAAGACATGGTTCAATTCCTAAGTGGTTCCACAAAAAAGATACTATTTCCATGGAAACGTCAATAAATCAACACCGTCATGCTCGTTCCATGACTACGCATCGAGTTAAGAACTTAGAAATTTTATTTACGCATCCTTTTTACTGGGGAAAAAACACCAGTATAGAAAGAACTGTGAGAATTTAATTATAGAACGTCTTAGTTTGATATGAGGAGATCTTTGTATTATGGTTAAAGGACAATGACTTTACTGTATAAAATTCAGTAAGCACACAGTATTCAAATTACATTTGAAAATAGAACTAAATTATTACGTACGTACAAAATTATTCATTCTCAAACAGCAAAACATAATTTTCTGTAGACAGTCTACTCGAAACTAATTACATTACGAGTAATGAATTTTCAAATTTGGAACCCGAAGTATCGAGTAATAATCTCGCCTACAATCTATTCTCATCTCATTACTATTCGTACGAACGAGAGAAACGGGTATATGTTCGAGCGTCGTTTTAAAATTTGAACGGTGGCTTCTGATTGGTTGATTCGCACGTTCGAAAGGCGTGGAGCGAGAGGCTTGGCGAGTGGGCGTGGTCACGTGATAAGGTGTAAATTCCGGATCAGTGATGGTAATAAATTATTTGTAGCGTTACGGAATATGCCTGCTTATGAACGTAGCGCTACGGAGCTACGGCGTAGGCGATTCTTAATTGCTAATTAAAATATGTTAATTTTGTATTAATTAAGAGTTGATTGCTGAGTAAAATTTGTAGCTTAGCTGTTTAACAAGATTAATATAAGATTATATTAAGATTAATATGCATGGTGCATTCTAATGTTTTTGGTAAAGGGTTTGATTCCCAGTTGAGGTAACACTATCAATGCTAACACACCACCATTATTATTTTAATCTATGATTGTTTATTTAATTAAAAAATGATACTAAAAATTAGTATAAATAAAAGAAGGATCTAAGAAATTTATAATAAGAAGTTAACGACTTTTTAGGTTAAGATCTACATCATAGGTACCTGATGATGATGTGAAGCAACTTGCTTCAAGCGTTTCAATTTTACATCCACTGAAGAGTAACCTGACCACTTAATGGTCATCCACCACTATAGACAACACCGGTATTAACGCTACCGTTGAAGAAGCTCATACGATAAGCAATACTTGATGGTAGAACCAATAGCAGCATTATGCACATTAAGCCACCACCCGCACCTTCCATTACTCTCTAACTTGCTCTTAATATTTCACAAGAGATGCGATCTGACCTTCTGTATCACGAGGAACAAAGTTTAATAACACGTTATCAAGCGATAATCAACCTTATGTTGTAGGTCGTAAGGGTCAGGTTCACGGCGAGGTTACGTAGACAAGGTTCGATTATGTATTCGGCGAACGTAGGCGGCAATCGATAAGGCTTACAGAGGAAATGAGATCTACTGAAATTCGCATAGTCTGATGGAAAATGATTTTACAAGTCTTTGCTATGAATTGCATTCTTCCAACACATTAATGGACCACTAGGGCATGGATCACTCATCTTTGAGGTCTAGAGCATACTCAACCACGCTGCTCCACTGCGGATTGGTGGAGGAGTTAGTGGCCAACCCAAGTGTTGAGGTTCTTATGCCTCTCGAAGGACTACGATAATGCTTGACGACTGTTATTTGCCATAACAATCGGGACCGACGGCTTAACGTTCCCTCCGAAGCACGGAAGCGGACAGGAAATTGCCACTAGCGGTCACCTATCCAGGTACTGACCGCGCCCGTAGTTGCTTAACTCTGTCGATCGGTTAAGATCGACGCGAGGCGTATTACAATTAAGTTAAACATTAATAGTCTTGTATTTAAATACAAGCTTCGCACAAGAAGGTTTAATTTGAAATAGGTACCGTACATACATTAAAAATCCCAACCTATACTATCAGAATAAAGAACAGAGATGCAATAATCTAGTTAGAACGTTGGACCCCACATAAGTTATTTGAGTTCAAATCCAGCACCTGTAACTCAATCAAATTCTAAATCAATTTAATAACATATGTAAGTAAATAAAAAAATAATAATAATGTTCTAAGTCCAATCGCTCACCATCCAAGGCTGTATCTCTGCTTACCATCAGGTAGAATAGTAGTCAAGCATTAACTTATATCTATGTATAGTGTAATAAAAAATCTAAGGTAACCTAATTTCACCAAACTGATTGCTCAAATCTATACTAATATATAAAGCCGAAGCGTTTGTTTGATTGTTTGAACGGGCTAATCTCAGGAACTACCTACTGGACCGATTTGAAAAATTCTTTTAGTGTAAGATAGTCCATTTATGAAGGAAGGCTATAGGCTATAGAACATCACGCTAAGAGGAATAGAAGAGGTGCAGCAATAAAGAATATTGTGAAATCGGCAAAATTTTTAGCTTTTCTTGCGTGCGCTGAGTAAACGGTGAAAGTTACTGACAAAAATCATGTATTACAATATTGTTTCCGTCTAAAAGTTCTAAATAAATGTCCGCGACAGCATATGTCTAGCTTTTAAGGTTAACCCACTATAACCATTTTTATGGTTATCAAAATATGTAGTTCTAAAATAATAATTTATATGGCAAAACAGAGTTTTCTGGATCATCTAGTGTTTTATAATCAAAAGATATTCGCAATTCTCTCGAATTTCAAATATATGGTTGTCGGCTGCAGCGGTAAATGGCTGCTGCCTTTCTCTCGCTGTGCATGAACCTGGTCACGCGACGGAACACTTAAATATCCTTTTAAGCCCAATTGATATTTCCGTTTGATACTTGGTATAGTAAATAAATAATTGGCCTCCCTGGGGAACCCCTTCTCAGCATATATGTATAGAAGCTGGAACAAGATAAGTCGCTAGCCAATAGCCTAATTATTTAAATAGCCGTATGACATGTATATCGAATTATTAAGTGCCTGTTTTTGAAGAGTGTCATGGGGCCGACCGATCCCCGTTGTACGATACAACTCGTATTTACTAAATTTGAAAATTTAAAACATTTAAGTCAATACACATGACTAACTCTCGCGATAAGCTTTAATTCATATAAAATGTGTAATGACTTTATAGGTTGATAGAAAAGTTTTTAAGGAAATTTTTTTAGGGCATTTCAATAAAAGCTATTTTTTTAGTATTTTACTTTTAATTTATTTGTTGCTTTTTAATTATCGCTAGCCGGATTGGATAACAGGGCTTCATTCGATACCTAAATTGTTGTAAAACCGAAAAAATAATTAAGTCTGCCATCTTCAGTAGTCCACTTTATTCGATTTGGAGTGATGCCAGTTTATTTTTCGAATTATTCTCAGAAAGCCCTTTATTTGATACCCAAATTGTTGCAGAACATTAAAAATAACTAGTCCACCATCCTGCGTGTTCTGCCATGTCGGAATTAGAGTATCGATTTACAGTTAACACTGAATTGTCTTTTAAACTACACGTGTATACAAAACAGATCAATGGGTTGAAGATGTGTTCTTCAAAATTGAGTTGAAAGATTTCACCCGAACACACATAATTACATTGTAACATACATACATAAGTATATATATTGCAAGTTAAATAAAAGCTTTTAAAAATTCAGAAACTTGGACTAGTTATAATTCCTAAGCTACTGGTTCCAATTGAATAAAATTTGAAATATTATATTGAAATATATATATGTTTATATAATGCCTGCTCGGTGAGTGAAAAGTTAGGCTTCTAGTTTTATCCACGACGAAGTTATAGGGGAATCCAAAATGGTCTGATATACTTCGAGAGAAGGATGGTACCGCCGTGCTTTTTTACTCGACTAGGCGGAGGCACTGCCATGCCCCTAGATAGGTTTGTGATGTTACCATTGGGATGTGCGAGGAGGTGCGGTGGTGGCGGCGCGGCGGCCAGCCCCGGCGCCTCGCGGCCGAACGAGTGCAGGTGGAGGGCGCAGCCCCGCGCCCCGTCCTCTGCGGCGCCGCCGCCCGACATGCTGAATGTGGCGTATGGGCTGATTTCGTGAAGATCGCCTGATTCGATAATAAAAGTGACTACTTTTTAAATTATATCCATTCAATATCTTTTGAAGTGAAATTTTCTTTATCGACACACACTTCTGGAACGCCTTACTTGAAAAGTTTATGAAAGCTCAGTTTAAGAATACATTTAAAAATTTGTTCGAGAGCGCTATCTAGAGTCTTGTTGACGTAGCGCATCTTATACAAATGTGTATAATGTTCAATGTATGTAATTATATATGTATGTTTGTGTATGTATATTAATATAATAATTATTTAAATATTACCTTTGTGTTTAAGCTTTCCGCACATTCTCACCGTAACCAAGGGTTGTCTGGTAGAAAATGTCACTGGGCATTAATTCCGCCCATTGTAACAATTACAATAAAGGTTTTAAATAAGATAATAAAATTTATGTTTTTAATACATTTATACCAATGAAAAATAATCATTGCGATTTTCGGTTACGCGGCATATTGTTTGTTATCAAATTTAAGTACAGTGATGTAAAGATAACATATTAGTTTGAAAATGATAAAATAAAAAGACTTATTTAAATTCAAGTGGATTTATAGTAAAAGTGAGATTGCTTATATATTTAGTTTGATAAATCCAACACCTTAGTGTGACGTTAATATTATTTAAGTGATGTTATCCTAGCTTTTTGATTGTAAGTATCAGTCAATGTGTATAAATATATTAATATTTACAAGTATTAATTAATATAACTTTAAATCTAGTAAACATTTTCATTTTTAAAAACCCAAAAAAACAATAAAATATGTATAAGTACCTACATCCTTTTTAATTATTCGTTTTAATTTATCCATTGTTTTTTAAATTATTGCATATCTGCAACATTAACTGTCATAATATAATTGTATTACTTTGAATAGATAATTCCAACAATGAATATGCTTCTACTAAGTTAATGCGCTTTACCACCCAACACTACATCACCACCATTACCATCAGGTGAGATTGTAGTCAAGCACTAACTTATAATTAATAATAAAAAATATATTGACTCGTAACCTGTGCTATTGACTAAGTTATTACATATCTGCTTTAAATTATTTTTATTTAGTTAACACATGACATAATATTCATATTAATGTTCGTTATGTAATTTTTGTAACCTGAATAACTATCTTTTAGATTAAGTAATGGCAGAGTCCGAAAACTCTATTGGGTATCCAAATGCAACATTCATATAAGTATAATATGTTCATTATTGTAATTGATCACAAATCCGTCCATCGACTAAGCGAGCGAGAGAGTATTATACTCGATTATAATAATTGAAATACTATATTATAAGAGCAATGATAAAATGAATTACTTATATTATTTGCATGCATGACTATAATAATAAAATGGCTTTATTTAATACGGATTTTTTTCTTAAGGCTTATCTATCCAATTTCTATATAGTTATGTACCGAGATAGACTATAGATCGGGTCAATAGCATAGTACATTAGGACAAACCCACCGTCCGGCGGACTGAGAGTCTTTCCGTTGGTCTGTGATTTGTGCGGTG
>DWJN01000510.1:0-23491 GCA_018248895.1 Carystus phorcus
AAATAGGTAAGTGACGTTGTCAATTTCACACGCCCAATGCGATTTTTGTCATATGTCCGACTGAAAATTGAATGAGAGTACCTGCATCCATTTTATTTTTGCGGAAATGTGATTGTGATGTGCACCATTTTGAAATTCGTTTTTAACATGGATATAAATATAATAGTAATAGCTTGTGTGCTTCTAACCGGTAGTTAACCGATGAATGGAGTGAATAACGTTATCGATGTTTCGAAGTAACGATTCCAATTGAATGTCTATTAAATTACATACATAAGCACTAGTACTTGACACGTAGCGCGCAAACCACATTAGATGCCGGCGGTATTTACAGCATATCCATTATGTTCTCGGATGCATATCATAGCTCATTAACTATTACACCTCACGATGAGCCTTGGTAATAGCTTAACTTTATTGGGTTAACGTGAATTGCGTATCGATTAGTTTAAATTATTAATGCTGTGTTTAATGAGCGCGATAATTGGTAGTAATACTCGTAATGACTACATATGTACAGATGGACTAGAATGAGGATTCTACCATACGTGGTAGTAGGTGTGCAGCTAATTGCTTCAATAATAAGGTTCGATTTCAATGACTTAGTATAAATATATTAACATACACCAAAAGTTCAGACCTTTAATTTTTTTCATTTTTACACAATTTAAAAACCATGATAAAGGTCTTATCCTTCTCTCTCAAACACAATACTTCTAAACGAAATATACAATACAGTTTGTATTTTCATTTTCAAAATTTATAATTATTATAGTACCACATACATACATAGATGGAGCTACTATTAATGAGAGTTCCTAGCATTCAAGATCTGATCTGCATTATACTATGATTAAACTTGATCCAGTTAAAATACTGGCCGCCCGGTGGTCAAATTTAGACCATGATTTATTTATATTTTAAGTTTGAACACCGTTAAGGTTCTATTGACAAAAACTATACTTATCTCTATAATCATAGACTTGCCAAGTCTACACTGTAATTAAGTCAATATTTTCAAATTAGACAATACATATTACAAAATAAGTAATTCAAAAATTTAAACCTAAACCTAAACACTTTCGTTTCATATCAGATTTACTAAAACAAATAATGTTATCCCCTAAATTTGAGTCACATATTTTGATAATTTACTTAATTAATTATTTAAACTTCTTTGTAAACGATTTTCTTAACTTTTTCATTATGTGAAATATGGCATTGACTGGCTACTTCATTTAACTAGATCTGACTCTTGTCAGTTGTATATGTTTCGTGTATATGTGTGTGTAATAAATGGTAGTGAACGTAAGTAATATTTTTAATTAATATTTTTAAGTCAGCCGTTGTTACCAGAGAACATTCAAACTAATTTATTCGCAACATAACACATTGATCGAATTCGGCTCCAATTTTAAGCGACATTAAAAATAATAATTAGCTTAGTTAATTACAATACGTAATCTTGTATTTAATGCTTGTGGTCTTATCTTAATAAATCTTGCAACACGCTGCCATTAACAGATAAATGAACTCTTGATTCTCGTGTACACGAATTCCCTAAACGCTTTTCCTTGTTCTTGGCATTATCGTATAGTCTGACACTGATCCTAACGGGAACGTCACTAACACGATTTTGAATATGGTATTACATGGTAAAATAACTTGGAAGCGTATTAATATATAAGATGCTGCAGCTATATCAATTTGCATAAAAATATTTTTAAACACTCTATCTTAATGCCTTTTAAAGTTCACTACTGGATATAGGCCTTTAAAAACTTATTAATGACAAACTATTACTAAAAAAACACCTTGATAAACTTCTTAACCTGTTTAAACAGAAAATACTACGTAAGCTGAAATAAAAACAGTACAATTAAGTATGTAAGTCACATATTGTGCTATAAAGTAATGTATGGAAAGGTCTAGAAAATCGAAGACATTACTATGTAAGTGAAAAGTTAGAGCACGCGATATAAGATCTTATTTATATTGCGCAAAATTTCATGTTTCTAGACCATAAGTTTGGTGATTTAATGTAAAGATAAATCAGTGAAAGCTATTGGGTTTAATGGCTTATGTTTATACTTTATAAATAACATTAGTCCACTACGTTACGTATTATAGTTTAATAATATCCCTAAATTATTAACAATGATTGAATATCGTGTAAAAATATGGAAATCCTACTCAAGTTATGATTAAGGGTTGTTTCCTTATCACGGCATCTACGGCGAGGCAATAATATGCTTACCTTATTAAATAAAGGTTGGTAGAAATAAACACGCCCAATATTTTAATGCCGTCAGCAACGAAAATTGCGCTCATTAACTTCAAAAATATATTGAACATCATAAAATATAACTTTGGCTCTATTAAACTGCTATGTAATTTCGTTCCATTTTAACTTACAAAAGTGGAGAATATGGAGCAGCGAATGTAACATAACGAACGTTGAATGATATCTATTGATACTATCTGTCTGAAGCAAAATGAGATGAAGGAGCTCGATACCAAAGTGGTTACATACAGATAACGCCTTTGAGAACATAATGGTTAACTCGCGAAGTTAACATTTCAAGATAAATTAAATTTACTATATCAATTTGTGATTGTATGTTATATACCAAATAAGTACAATTGCTTGCAAGATGCCAATTTTAATCTCTAAGAGAATGAATTTCGGTTTTATTTACATAATTTAAAGTTTTACTCTGTTATTAATTAATTCCAGTTTTAAGTACGACTTATTAGCAGAATACAAGACAAGTCACATTACAATATGTACAATAATCCTTAAATTTTGTTTTAAATAGTTCAAGTAGCGTTAACACTTAGCTTCACGTAGCTAATAATAATCGCTTGCGGGCCCATTAATTACGTTACCCCGTAATGCAAAACTTAAGCTCTACCGTTCCGGTGATTAGCTCTGAGAAATCAGCCAGTGTTCTAATTGGAATTCTATCACTTCCAGACGAATATGTAAGTGGAAGCAACCTCACATGTGTTGAGTGAGGGAATTAGTTACTTCATACGATATTCAGGGAACATAATTACCGGAGCTTGTTTGCGTCAATCACACCGTTCGCGTCGTTTGGCAAAACTAATGGGCGGCGATGTCAGGCCAATGCTTCCTCGCATTTATCCTCCTCATTGTTCTACTTAGTTTAATGCTCAACAAAAACGTATAAACAACATTTAAGCGTAATCTCCGCAATATGCTCCAACGTCTGCTTTTAGAAAATATTAAATTATGTTACTAAATAGTTTGATACCATTATAATGAGATAAGAAGTATATTTTTATTGACATCATCATTATTATTAGATTATTTGCTCTTAGAAATAAGCAAAGATGGCATAGGATTCCGATCCGACCGATATCTTCCAAGGTAAAGATAAAAGGTACGGTATTTTTATTACTGTTACGATATAGGTTTCCTAAACTACAATAGTTTATTGATAGAATAGATATCGCTTACCACGCAGGTAAAACACCCTCCCAAAAAAACAAGACCCGTGGGATTTAAACTGGGCATTGCAAAACAGCAATCTCCAACAATAGGAACCCTGGCGCATTGCCTGTTGAGTTATTTAGCAGGGAGTAGCGCGGGTAGCGGACACTGAAGTCGACATAGGGCTATATAAACGTTGTATTTTATTTACATGTTAGGTTACATGTTCATTCTTCACTTATTGTTCAAATATTCAAGACATAATTCCTTTGATATTTAATCGAATCGGACCTTAGCCATGTAAAAAAGATAAAATGATGACCAACTTATTTCATATTTTTTCATGAACTGCGAGACTTAGATGCTTTATTGTTACCACTTTATTGTATAGTTAATTGTATTGTATCATTACATAACAATGTACACTTACATATGTACATACATTACTTAAACTAGAACACAATACACATTAATATCTGACCTGCCATTAACACGACGGACATATGCTTAGGTATAGAATCAGTATATTATGGTTCATTACGAACCGACATAATACAATTACCGATTTATAGCGCACCAACTATAACTTAACGAACAACGCTGCAGTGTAACAATACGGGGCTTTGCCGCCATTCCGTCTAGCGACACAACTGCGACACGTACGCCTAAACCATTGTACCGTAACCCAGTTAGGTAATTTCGGTACATGCCTGTAATCCAATTAGCTATTAAGATTCGTGGTCCGAATATTAATTTGATCGTGAGTTGCCCGCGCCGTAAGGGAACCTACCACCTACGACCGAACTGAACTTGTACAATGAAACCAACAGTTCAACCTCCACGGGTGTAGTCACGTGCAGACTCCGATTGTGTTTCTAACAATTGTATTTACAAAGATTCTGTGGAAATTCTTACTATTTTTCTCGGACAACATACGGAAACAATTGTTTCGCTGTTCGCTGATTCGTTTGGCGTTTGGAAACGTTCACTAAAACTCTGTGTGTATGTTTTCGTGGGTCGAAAACTAATAATATTGGATGCGAATCATTTAGGTAAGCCTTAAAAGGGCGGTCTATATTTCAGTAAACTCTGCTTACATACTGCATAATGAACATCTAAAATGATAATGGATGTTTATATAGTTTGTGTGTTTACTTTGTGACTGTGAATAAACAGAATGAACTGACATGAATGAATATTAAGTAGAATATTATTCGGAGGACGTTTTCATATCACAAAGACTTCTCAAGAAACTCAAAAAGAATCTATAATTTTAAAGCACAAATGATTAGCTCTGGGGTTCGATTGAAAATTAATCGACTCACAGGCGAGATCGAAAGTAAAAGAAAATAACATTGAAGTTGCTATATCAGCTGTGTCAGTTGCCAAATATTGGACAAAAAATATTACTTTTAACACGTTAGAAACCTTTAAAAGTTTAAATATCTCGTACTTAGTAATGTTAGGAAACACCAAACTAAACTAGCCATGATTACCACATAGTACGAACCCCGTCGACAGTCAAAACTCTCTAATTGATCCCAAAATGTAACGAACCATTGTAATTTCCCGTATGCCGGGACGCTCGGAATTACCCAAAACTCAATTACGGTTAAGACGAAAAGTTTTATAGCTTCGTATAAATTAGATATACTTCTAAGTAAAAGGAAGTTTTGTAAAACGTTTTTTGTATTACGCCACGTGATGTAATATTTCGCAGGTATTATATTCTGTGCGGTGAAATTGCCGCGCAGAGTTTGATTGTTCTTTAAACTGGGACATACACGATCTACTTGTTAAACGAATTTCAGAATTTAGAGTACATTGTACAGCTTACGGTTTTTAGTTACTAATTTTTATACATATGATTCCTTGTATTGATCATCGTTCAGCAATACAATATTTGACAGCATTTAAGGTATAGTGTTTGTTATAGACATTACTAAACATAATGAATTTTAGAAATAGAAATATTCTCTTCCAATAACTTATTAAATAACTATTAACTATTAGTTCGACCAAAAATCCATAATTAAAAATACACTTCCTTTCACGTCGATGATACAAAACGGTCCGAATTGTGTCGGGTCTACGATGACGTCACTTTCTAGTAAACATCTGTTTGCCTACACTTGTTAAGTCTGTATTTATCAATCAAGGGACTTCACCGAAGCCAGTAAAGGATTTTTTAAATTTGAATTTTGAAAACAAATACGTATCAAAATTAAATATAACTATTAGTAGATTCTTTGCTGCCTAACTACTAAATAATATTAAATAGGTTTTAAAAACTTGTCCAATTGCATATTAGACTTAAGTCTGAATCAAAATACTTTAATTTTTTATATAATTTGTGTAATAAAAAATATTCTACTGCTATACGTATATTTATACCATATAGTCAACTGATATAATGTAAAATACCCGGTACTCTCTCAAATATTACTAGACATACTCATGTACCTATTGCTGTACTACCCCTAATATTTCATAGCAAGATTTGGTTGTAATTATAAATAAATAAGTAATGTCGAGTACGCAATGGGTTCGGTAATCTCCAGTCTCTTGTATTTATTATGTAAGCAGAACCCAGCCTGTATTGTCCCGAGACAACTGATTATAAACATTAAATATGCAAGATTCGTGTCTTGCACATGCTCTCCACACACAAATACGCGGCAGGGTCTTCTGGCGTAAACAATGTACCATTGTATCAATATTCACACTATAATCAATGTTTGGTTAGTAAGATATGCGTTTTTGCTCGTTTTATAGTAGGATTGGGAATTTTATGAATGTACTTTACGTACGTTAAATACCTTTATAACATCTCGTATTTATATCCAGAAAACGTTTTAATGCTTTCAAGTTTCCTAAGTTAAAAATTCAGTTAATACACAAATTCGTTTCTGCATCGCGAGCTTCATTTCAAGCAACGCGTCGCTAATGCCTGATTATATTCAAGCACATGAATATGTCCACATATAATCTCATCGATTTGTTTATAATTATAGAATTATATTTTGTTTTTATTGAAATAGTCGACAAATTACTGGATAAAACACTAATGAAAAACCTAGATTTCTGTAAGCTTACATACAAATTGTAAATTCGATTAATTAAAGTTTTAATTATATTCGTCAATTTTAATAACATAAACTTAAACGGCGTTATTACAAAACGTGGACTAACTACAGTAGCGGTTTAAACTTCTATTAGACTAACTAAAATAAACCTTGGCCTAAAGTATAGTATCAAAAGATAAACCTATGTATGCATACTTGATAATCGTGGTTTAGACCTTATTTTGTAATAAGGCGGAAAATGTATATATTTTTTAATGTAATAACAGTGTAATCTAAGTGTAGCAAAATTACTCTACGTGACATATTTTTCTATTGTTTCAGATGAAGGAAAAATTCATAAAATCGTGCAGTGGACGCGAAACGGCGACAGCCAGTCTGCTTTACTTGACATTTTTGACGTCACTCCCGGCGAACCCATTCAGGTATGCACTGGAATTATAAAATGTCCGGTACTTTATAAACGTTGTGTAAATAAAATGCGTTTCATGTTAGTTTTTACAAATTTAACTTAAATGTATGTACCTACATATATGTATATCTAACAACAAAATTGACATGTTTACTTTTTCAATAAAAGAAATGAACCTACATGTTTTTGAAAACATTTCTAATTAAATGAGTATTTAAAGTGACGCGATGTCATACTAAAATTATTATAGATTTGCGGACAAATATTGCGGATAATCTCGTGAACTCTACAACTACCTTGTTAATAACGTTAAAAGCTCTGAATTTAAAAAATATTCCTTTAAACATAAACATTAATCACATGGTCAAGTGTCGCGGGAGAAAATGTGACTACGTATTATTAGTATTACATTATCCCCCTTTCAAGATTAACGTTGAGGTCTTATGACTATTCGATTGTTCAGGCAATGGCGCTTTCCCGAGTTCACGGCTCGCTCTACGCAGCGTCAGACCGGCGCGTGCTACAGCTACGGCTGGCGTTGTGCGCGCGCCGCTACGACGCATGCGTGCGTTGCGCGAGAGACCCCTACTGCGGCTGGGATCGCGACGCGGGAGTGTGCCGGGAATACACACCTGGGTAAATACATTGCGTACTTTGTATCACAGTGGAGACTATGTAACTTTAAAATGGTTAAGTTTCAAGCAATCTATTACTATATAATTGTGCATTGAAAGCTATCACTACGGTTAGCTGGTACGATAAAATCGTACTTAAAATAATATAATTTCTATCATAGTAATTAACAGCTACATTCACTGGCATGAGCGCTTACGATCTGGATGGAATTTTTGTCGTGAATTCCTTAGTTCCAAACCATATTTTTAAATTTAGCATCAGAATTTAATTTATGTTCTCTACGTATAACTGCCTAACCTGTATACCTCTAACGCTTGTTTATTGAATGCGTATTCTTGTCTTTTTGACGCAGTTTATGGTTACTTATAAAAATACATTAATATTAGTGTAACTTTATTTAGTTTTAAAAAGTCGCCGGGAAGAAAATGACTAACAATCTCCTTTCATAATGATTTAACAAAAAAAAAATATATACAATTTGTTATGTTTTCTGTAAAAAAATCTAATACGCTTTAAACTCGTAATTGCAATTAAAACGTCAGGAGCCCTTATTACGCGGTTATAATGGGACTAATGCAGACCTCTGCCTGTTTCAGCCCCTAAACCTGTTTTAACAAATACGTATTACTGTATTAATTTACATGTACGTTACATAATTTGTTCAAAGAAGGATTCATTCCAAACAAGTCCACTTTTGATTTTAAAGTTATATCACCGCGGACACTATACATTTCTATTAAAAAACGGGTACTGAGGATTCCTGTATTTCGTATCGATATATCGACCTACTTACAAAAATCTCTTGTTACTGTCTCATTGTCACATGACTGAGTCTACAAATCGGAATGAAATTCTAGAATCGTCACTGCCTACCATGGTACCTACTCATTTGCTTTTAAAAGTCCCACTTTTAATTTGTTCAATCGTTTTTTTCTCTTAGGTTAATACAAGACGTGGCAAACGAAACAGCAGATATTTGCGATTCGTCCATAGCACGGAAGAGTGTATCGGCTACTTGGGGCCAGAGCTTGCATCTCGGGTCGTTCGTCAAGATGCCTGAAGTGCTGCAACCCAGAGCGGTCACCTGGTATCACTATTCGAGAGAGAAAGGACGACATCCAATTACTTTCAAGTAAGTATTTCTCATGCGTCTATGAGCAATGCATGGTTAGATAAGTGTATCGGTGTAGTAGGGCCTTCCTTAGAATTCATTGTGAATATAGAATGACAGTAAACCAATACTTCATAATGATTTGTCAGAGTAATCAATTTAGCACAGATCTATTAAAATCCACTTCGATTAGAATAATTATGCTCAGCGATTCGCCGTAGACGTGGTGCGCTGACGTTGTCCAGGATAGAAGTCCTTCAAAGATCACCGACTCACTACCATCTACCCAGCGCTCCGCTAGAGTGATTTGACAATCTTCCGTCACTCTTGACCATTTAATTTTTCATAGCGCCGTCAAGTATATTAAAATTATGGGACATATATTTTTGCGTATTGCGTTTGCATGGAAACTAATGCATTTTTTAATCCTGTCCACATTCTAATTTATTGAAGCATGCCCTTCATGCACGATTGAACAGCGTCAGCTGTGACATAACTTAGAGAAGTAAGAGATTATATGTGTTACAAATTTACTAAAAAATTAATTTACTTTCCTTAAGCTATACGTAGTTAATGATGACTAAAGTCTTTAACGCTGTTATACGGACATCAGTACTCTATAAATGCACTGCATTTACAACCAAGATTCAAATTATATTCATATACGTTTAAATATTACTCGTAAACATCTGTTCTCGTCTACAATGTTCTTCTGATGTTCTTTACTCGAGAAAAAGATCAATGACTGAGTAACCAGTTACTTGTGATTTAAAGACATTTATAACGACATGCGTAATGGAACGCATCCTATTTTCAATAGTTTAACTACGGAATGTCAATGAACTTTAAGGGATATAATTAAAATACATATATGAAACAGTTAAGTTTTCAATTTTATAAAAGAAGCAAACTCGTGAAATTTCGATTTTATTTTAATAACTTGGGATAGCGCAGATGCCAGTTTTTGAATCCAGTAAATAGTAGGTAGGTTCTAGTTAACAGGTGCTCCTATTTTAAACCACTCTCTTAAAGTACTTAAATGAATTTATATTCATAGAGAAATGCAGTGGAGTGCATAAACAGAGAATAAATAATTCATTATATCGTGTTCATTACGCCGCTCTAGGCAGCGAACGTTTTGACAGTTGAAATGAGTGGAAAAACATTTAAAAACGTTAATGGCGTCGTCCTAAACGACTTTGTTTTGTCAAGATGGCGCATTAATTAGCTGCGAGTTCGAATATTCTCGACAAATAAAAAACGAAATCTTTATTAATGAGCTGCTAAGTAGTTTTAAAAACTGTTCCATCAAAAGTTTCAAGCCATTGAGTTGTCGCTTGAAAGCGGAAGCTCATTTTATCAGTGACAATGAAACTTTGCAGTGAAATGAGATGCTTAAAAGAAATAATGTTTCTGCAAACGAATTGAACACGCATGCAACAACATTAATTAAAGTGTTTCCAAATCTACAGTTATCGCACTTCCGCCAGGATAATTAAAATGCAAGGGGAACTCGCGATCCAAGCTTGTTTCATTCAACCTTTTGCGTTCAAGTGGAAGGGTTTGTTTGCTCGTGATACTGTAATTATTTTTCTAAAATAATAGGGTATCAGGATTCGGTAAGCGAATCGCTTACCTTTACCTACCTTGTTAAGGTAACGAAGGGTCAGTCTCTCGGTTTTTAGTTAAATTACATTTCATTAGATATTTTACGTGCTCAATGATTCAAATGTAAAAAGATTTTGGCCGTATTAAGGCGGTCAAATATGTCGTAAGAAACGACAGAAGCCGGCCCCTCTTGGTGGTACGACTCCGCGTAAGAATTAAATTAACTATCAAGATTATTGTTTCATATTAAACTTTAAAGCCTTAGATTCTACTATTTCTATTTCTTCGATCGTCTTTCGAAATAAACTTTTATGTATACTGTGTCAAGATTTAATTCTTTTTTTTTGCAGTAAGCCAGAGAAGTACATAGAAACTTCAGAACACGGGCTACTCATAATAGCTGTGAACGAAGCCGACGCCGGTCGGTACGACTGCTGGCTTGGTGGATCCTTACTGTGTTCCTATAACATCACTGTAGATACTCACAGGTAAACTACTCCTTACTTAATAAATGCCCTTTGTTTTTGTGTATTTTGATTATATAACACATAACAAACATTGTTATGTAAGTTCATACAAAAGATCGCATTAGCATAATTAACACTCAACTCAGCAAGGCGGATACTTTAGATTAAAATACATACAAAATACTTATGTTTTGCGTAATAACTTTTTAGAAGTGGAAATACGTCTGTGATGTGACTGTAAAGATGCTATTGGTATTTAAAATGTATTTCTATGATAATTACTAAACAGTCATTGTTACTGGTAAATACTTGGTCTCGTACGTAGCTTTATACAAAATCATTTTAATTATAGATGTTCACCGCCTGAGAAAAGCAATGAGTACCAAAAAATATACTCGAATTGGTGTCATGAGTTCGAGAAATACAAATCAGCGATGAAAACTTGGGAGAGGAAACAAGAGGTAAAAATACAATACAATACTTGTTGTAACTCAGTCGAATTTATAATTTCATTTTTCATGAAAGCTTTTAATTTGAGCTAGAGGTACGTGCTAGAGAATTTGCGACGACAATTTACAACTTATTTCGTCGTTTGTTAATAGCGACTTTTCATAAAAGCATACTTGCATGAAATACTCCATAAATAATAATCTAAATACTTGTAACCGACTTAAAAAGTTAAAACTGCTGTCCTATTTGATAACGGTCCTTTGACCGCTTCCCTGATATAATATAATAAGTATAAACGATTATCCTCTTATTCGTTTGATTGTATTTTTATGTGATTTAACACTAGTGTCCTATTTCAGCAATGCGCGCGGCAGAACGATTCAAATCAGAACTCGCACCCGAACGAGATAGTGTGATAGCTCCTGAACATCGCCTATCTCATGTTCCAGTCCGTCAACTATTACGCTGGGGCCATCCCCGTGCCTTACGTTACGCAAGGCCTGGCCTACATACTCACCTGAACATCAAATAAAGCTCAACTAGTAAACAAAGTGTTACAAACAGTTTCGAAATCATATACTAATAAATAAAACGTGTCCTTCCAATAATCAGTGAACTACATGTGCGTCGTTCTATATCTGCGAACATGAGGAGGCGATCGGACTCTCGAAATTATGGACTTCAAATTAAAGAACGATTACAAGCGTTGTGCGTGCGTTGTTGAAGGAATGTAAAAATATTGAAATTCTCTCGTAAGTACGCTTCGTTACGACAGTAGAAAAATTGTTAAATATTGTTTGGGATTCATTTCATTGAGGATACGAGTATCTTGCATTTGTATTTGTGTAATCCGCTACGCGATATAACATATAGACGAGCGAACCTATTTTGAAATTTAATATTTTATTTGTACTGTAGATAAATTAAGTGTATTTTCATTCGTTGTAGTGAGCAGGTAGTCCGCTTGTATTGTTAGATTTTTGAAATGAAGTTTTAAGCCTCGATCCTTGGTGATATATTAATTAAGTCTGTTCATATTTCTTGAATTATTAAAGAATATAATATTAAAGATGACGGTCAGCGTCTATTTCAATAGTTTGTATTGTGTGTTCTCATGTTTAATATTTCAGTATATATATTCATTGTCAATTACAAAATTGTTTTGTATGAAAGTGAATTATTTAGATAGCTCGAGAAAGATTTATAAATTTTAATGTTATTCTTTAAAAATTCAAGTAATACAACAAAGGATCGGGATACAGTGCGTTTTCGCGGTGCACTAATGAGTGAATAAGGGCGCGCTCGTAATTTCAAATCTCCGAGGGTTGTGGGAGGGTTTGCCTCATTATTTTTCCCCTATTTGTGTAAATAGTTACCTAATTTCGTTCTACTGTACCTACTAATGCAAGTGTACGTATAGTATGCACGTCCCTTATCGTAATGAATATTATTAAGCCTGTGATATATAAGAAATTTTAGAAAATATAATTTAGTGATACATAACTTTTGAGATAAATTGTTTAGGTAACGCCGAATTCTCAACAGCTCTCGTAGCGGACTCGGCGAATGTATCTGAACGTTCGCTAGATTTAGAGACACACGTAAAAACATTAGACAAACCACACTCGAATAGTTTTAGTACAACAGCACAGTCATAAATTATACGCTCGAGCACCGCCCTGTGCGTACAAAAAATTATTCGGAAACAAACTTGCCGGCGAGGATTGCGCTGTTCGCCGCGTCCGTAGTATTGTTCAACTGACGTTGTTTTACGAACGCTATTATAAATCAATGACGGAATATTTTAGATCTTTTAAATGTTGATATTGTGGTCTTGTGAAGTAGAAGCCTAGTGTTAACTAATCAACGTGGTGTTTTAGTTAAACAGAGCAAACGCGAACATCATAGATCTCATCTTATATCGTCTGTATTCTAAACGGTTCCATAGTTTTATACAAAGATATATTGTTTATAAATGTTGCTTTAAGAAAAATCCTTTGATCAGTCAGTTATGAATAAATTGCAACGGTTTTATATGCAGCCGCTACAATTTATATCTAATGCTAATAATAGAAATCATATGCGATTATACGGCTGAAACTATGTAAGGAAATTTGTACTACAAGACACGTTACTACAGAGAGCAACTACTAGAGAGAGAAATAAAAAAATGACTAGAGTTTGACAACTCAATGTTAAAGTATCGTAATATTTTTAGTAGCAACACACATAGCATAACATTCACGAACTTGCTCACAATTGTAAAAATGTATGCTGAGATTAGCGGCGTTGAAACATGTCAATAAGATAGCTAAACTTCTCTGTTGTACAATTTAAATTAAACGATAAACATTCGCCTCTGATTCCTAAATAGAAAAAAAGAATTAAATTATTTTTTAATGAGATAAAGATATCGAGATATGCATACTTACCTATAAATTTTTTAATCGAAAATATATGACCGTCAGGCTTTTTGGGAACTCCGTCTATCTTCGCGTACATAATTACTAAGTTATATTTATGCGTATAATTAAAAAGGGAAGATATTAGCGTATTAATGTAGATGGTGTTTTAGAAATATTTCTGCATATTTTTGTACAAAACTTCAATCTTTAGGTTAGTAAGTACCGTTGCGACAGTTCGCGAATCATCCTCATTGGTACCTTTGAAGTTTCGATTCCATATCATAAATTTATAGTACTATGTAAGAGCTTGTATCATATTAATGTACCGATCATCAGTGTGGTCGATATATTTATATTAATATAGCAGTTGATTACAAATTTACAAACGAATTGCATTTTATAAAATTATATAATTAATATTTTTTCTAGAGATTTATTAAGAGAAAACGCCATAGTGAATACCCCGCTCTCATCTTAGCACTTTCATCACTTATACATACATATATGTAAGTACTTACCACTATTCCTTATAAGTAACTTTTGTTAATAAAAGTACTAATAAACTTAAGTGGCTCTAGTTTACTTAATTCAAACTGTTTTACTGATTAACACGTATCATACAACAATTATATTATCATTAGGAAATATTTAAATCCCCATAAATCACTTTCCCCACGTATGGCCTTTGCGTTAATACAAAAATTATTACTGTGAACATTGCCAACTCAATTTTTTTATTAAATAAATGAGGTCGTATTTATAATTAACTAGGTGCTTCTAAAGTTAATTTTAGTTCTGCTAATAATTATAATATATTTTGAAACTCCTCTCATATCATATTGTACATACATTAAACAAAATACATATAATAGTAAGAAATATCTGAGCTTCGTCGTTTATTATAATAAATTATGTAATGTTTAAGATTCGGTACTTAAGTATTTTAGTGACAACTAAGGATGTCCCAAATCGGGATAATCTTGCGCAATAATTTTAGCTAAATACTTAACTATTGTCTGTACTTATTGAATAGCTCTGTAAATTTCACATGTTACTATACTGTGTAAGTTGGAATTCAAGTAGATTTAAGGTTTTATATAATAAATCTATGAAATGTATCTTACAACTTCCTTTTTATTTATTACAAACCTTTAGAATTACAACACTTTGTGACCTGTCCTGTTCGTTCATATCCGAGTGACCACGCCTGCCTAGCGAAGGGTGCATAGCGATCTTCAATTAAGAGTCAATTAACTTCGTTTAAAAATCAATCTAAACTATAATAAAATAAGGACAAATTTTCAGTACATTGATATTTTTGCTTACATTTCAATTTCGCAGAGCTTCTGTAACAAGACAAATATGAATTTCAAACTCAATATTTTTTTTTCTGATAATTTTTCCGGAAACTGCAAATGTTTCTTTGAGAAAGAAGTATCAAAGTTCATATCGATTTTTTAATATGATTAAATTTGCTTTGTATTTCCTCGTTGCTATTATTATTTTTTTTTATTTTGTAAGGGAAACATTTGGATTGAAAATCAAATATAGGAACATTCCCTAGATTTTACTAGACTTTGGTGCTTAGGGTAATGCATGTTTCCTTGCAATTACAGGCGACTTATAAAGAGAATATAGCGTAAACATGAAGCACCTGATTAAATGTTATACGCAGCAAAGCAACAACTGGCAAGTAATTATCTATATCTATACTTATGACGCTGCAATGTGGTTTTGCTCTTAGATTGCAGTTAATATTTAAATAACTAATAACTTAAATAGCAGTATGCAGCAAACCTGCTTCATACAGCTGAAATTGGGGTTGCATTAATTTAATTTATTCCAATAAATAAAAATAAGTTAAAAATAAAATATATACTATATTCGTGATAAAAATTACAGCAATATCTTCGAGAGCAAAGAGAAGTAGTTGCCCTGTGAGTCTCCTCTAGGATGCCAAGTATCACTTCAAGACATATATTCCTGTTTGCTCTCGAAGATAAAAATATCATATAAAATCCTGATCTTATTTGCGTACCGATATCACATAATATGACAAGAAATTCTATAATCTTAAACTTATGGTGACGGCTCACAATTTTTCTATTATGAAACCATGTTTCAATATACAATACAACACATAAAATATGTCATGGATCACGGTCATGGTAGGATGATCATCTAACTGTGTCGAAATATCGGTATAAACTACAAAAACTGTTAGTACCCATTGGCATAAAAAATCTAGCAATAACATGCGTAAACATGAAGTGTGTGCTAGCAGGTAATTTAGAAAACGAATGTCAAAAACGTTGTGTATGTTGGCAGGACCACGTAGTAAAGATGTTTAAAATAGTGTCAATTCATCAAGTCGCATACCGGGTTGACATTTTCGTCATAACAGTTCGGTGGGGGCGCACCCTTCGACCGGTCGAGGGACTATAAAAAGTGAGGGCGCGTAATTATATAGTGCCACTAAACTAATTTCACGATACATTGCCGACGAAATCTGTGCTTGGCACCACCGACAAAATGTGATTTCTTCGTAACGCAACGCCTGATTACTATTGTTACGTATTATTACGTATGAATTGCTAATTCCACGCGAACTGCAAACGAAATTGTGCTTGATATTGGCCTTCGTACGTGCAGCTGACAGTTATATTTCCCTGGTCGATTCAGATTTAATGTCACTATATTTGATCACATGCAACAAATGTAATTACATTACTGTATTCAACTGTGAAGGTTTATACAGAAAAATAAATTTTCAGCTCACAACTGCGACGTTTACTACTTTGTTAACGATTCTGAAACCAATTCATTTTTTTTGTTTGAAACTGTGGTCTGTCCGTCTGTGCAGACATCACGCCAAAACTTATTAACGTATTTAGATGATACTTGGCATGTTTTTTTTTATCTAGTCAATGCTTGACTACCATCCCGCCTCATGGTAATGTTAATTAATTATTAATGTTTGTAACTTATATCTCAGGAGTACTTACCCTAGGATACTTTTCACATCGGGAAATGTATCTGTTCCCGCAGTATAACAGATGCAAGTATTATGGAAATTCTGTTAGAAATAAGTAATTAATGTTTTGACTGCTTTAGTCAACTTAATAATGATATAATTGACATGACCATTATTAATGATTAAACAACACATGTTTCTAATTTATAGAAAAACAACACCGATAAATTGAAGTAAATTGGATGTCTAATTTCTAAAATATACATAATATGAATAGCAATATTTTTAATGGCGACAAATAGCAAAGGTTTTACTGAAGCGAAGCGACGGCAAGTTGCCAAGTCGTCATAATATTCGAATTTAATTTTAGGAATATAGGCTTCTATAATAGTAATCGTTTGACAACTAATTAGGTTTTCAATATATCTGTTGTTTGTTGTTAATATGAGATAAATTATAAATCGAATCATTATTCTCAACTCTAAATAATCTTAGGTATCAAATACCTACTTTGTGGAGTAGACTGAAGAAGATTAGTGGTTGTTTTTGTTACTAATTGTCTGAGTTCGTTCGAATAACTGCGCTGAAATTAATCAGAATCGCCCATCGTCGTACTTCGAAGTCGTCGTAATTCTATAAGAACTGAAATTTAAAAATCATTTGCTCATATTCAAAAATATCTGAAGAGATTACAATGAAAAGTATTTCTTAAATCAATAAAATGATCATAAGTTATTATATTAAAACGCCTACGTCTTTAGAGTTCGAAATTACTTCTTGTATACCTAAGATTTTTTCTGTTAAAAATAAATTAGTATTTTTCTAAAGATGACAAACTTTGTTTTTTTTTTCTTAAATTTAACATGTTTGATACTTATACATTCAGTTTGACATAAGTTTCAGGAGCATACAAAAATTCAAATTACGAAAGGAAGCTAACCCGTTGTCCTAGGTGAGCGACAAACGCGACAATGCGACGCGATTCGAATGTTACGAGCATTCGTGTTCTGCGTTGTCGCCTTAATTAGTGTCATTGCTGATATGGTCGTATTGTGTCGTATTAGATCGCGTTGCATTGTGTCGCCTCATGTCACCCACTTAGGACAACGGGTAAGCATACAAAGTTATAAACAGTCTTTATAACTTTCATTTCTTGTGTATCTACATTGTTTAATACGGTCATATAGTACATAAACAATGATGAGTATATCCGCGCAGATGCATTGTGGTCGTGAACTGTTAAACAAGTTGCGAGTAGTTTGTCTCCGGAAGCGGCCCGAAGATTAGATTGCGGGTCGCATCATAAACTGCCGCGGGAAGTTAAGCGATATTTCAAGCTGTATCTACTTCATATAAGATTGGAGAACATTACACATATACGTTAAATGTTTGTATACGAATTTAATACTTAGTTATACACACTCTCAGGTTCCCGGTTCTGTTATTACTTAAACTGTGAGGTTAAGTTTGGGGAGATTCGCCACAATGAATTGTTTTATTAAAACATACTTACAATAATGTTTGTTTATTAATTTATTTGTTCTTTATAGACTCTGAAATGGTAGGAGATAAAGCACTTATGTCTTAAGCAACTTTGTTCAGAAATATCTGAAAAAATAAGATAAAAAATACTGTGCTATGGAAGCTATCGTAGGATCTTAGTAAACATCCCAATACTTAGCTACTTTATTTAAGTCCTCTACTGTGTAGCAGCGTGATGGATTAAATTCTAGACATCTTTAATTACGAGGAGTGGCCCATGCCCCAACGCAGGTCATTATTGGTCTCAGACTATACTTACTTAATTTTGTAACTTAGGTTCCCACTACAGAATTTCTTAAGTGGTTTTCTTAAGTACTTTACTCAGCATTATGTCATTTTCTGAAAGTATCTCTGAGTTGCGACCGTAATTATAATAATAGATAAACTTTACCTGCCTGCAAACCTTGTTGTCAATAATTCATTAAATGAAATGCGCTAAGTAGTTCTTGGCTTAATCTCGAACCCCTCAATTACTAATCCATTTAGCGAAATGTTCGTAATAGGTTCTTACCACATTTATTTGCTTTGGCAATATTAGATCCAATATCTTAAAGCTACGTCAAGATAACCTCTAAATGTTAACAGTGTGGAATTAATACTAACATACACTTTACCATCTAAGCTTAGGAATCAGCTATGTACACACTCATATAACAAAATGAATTTTACGTATTTAACACGGAAAATGTCCGTTAAGTGTTGTTGAAGGAAAGCATAAACATAAAGTCTGTGGCTACTTTGATAGATATTTAATATGCATGCTCTGTGTATTCTTTTACTGTTTTCCAATACCTAATATTGTCAGTTTTTGTCAAAATTCCAATAAGTTATTAGATATAGTTAGATTAATTGGATAGACAAATACGTGAAATTCTAAAATGTCTATACAGTTTTGTTGGTAATGAAAGATCTTGCTTACAAAATAAGGCATTTCTTAATGTCTTATTTATCAACCTAACCTATTTTATAAAGTGAGAAAATAAAAAATAAACATTATTATTAAAAGTTACTTGTTTTACTTTTAGTAAACTTGTAACAAATCAATTTGAAAGTTTATAAAAAAATATTATATGGATTTTATGTTCATGTTAAACAATTACCTAGACAATTATAATTAATTGATTTAAAAATCAAGGAGTTAAAAATAATTACCAATATGTAAAACACATTGATTCACTACAAAGTTGAATTTAAAAACCACAAATACTTGTTAATACCACAAGCCACAATTCGTGTTATACTTTTTCGGTCATTTTATTTTGCGAACCGCTAGTTTCTGTGCCGTGACAAATCCGGGTGTTTTCAGTGGGGTGTGTAATGTTTAATTTTACGGATCCGCGTGTCCGCTTGCGGACTTCATCTCCATTAAATAATTACTCACATCGAAAAACTAAGGGGTCTTACACTAGTGACGTTCGCAACAATCTTACGTCTTTCTTTGTGATTATTACGTCGAATAATTCAAAAACCTTATCGTACGAGTAGGTATTTGAATTTACACATTATGTTTTTACTAGCTAAACCCGGCTATGTCACGACTTAACTTAACTAACATAACATTATCGCTATTTAGGTCTCATGAACAATATTATGATTGTCTAGACAAAACAAACTACTACAAACATACGATACCAACTGTAATTACAATATTATAGATTATATCTTATGTACTAAAAATAGCTCAAATTGTAAAATAACCCTGTGCTTCAGTCACGGAAATAATGCTCATAACCTACATCACGCTCAGTTGAACATTTGACTATTTCTCAGTTTATAGTCTGAATTTCAGTATCTTGTATATTCCGATGTGTCCCATCCCTAAAGAATAAACAGAAGTTGTCAACGTCGTGGAGACTGCAGCGCGGTCAGGTCAGGCGTGTAATCCTTTATTACTACGGCGTGGCGGGCCGTGGCGGGCCGCGGCGGGCCGCTCTCGTAAGCGCATTACCCGAATTAACAATTAGTCATGCCTACGTCTGGCTACGAAGTTTGCACAAATTTACATAACAATAAAGCCCTTTTCAGATTCGACCGCCATGCTGATTTTTTAAATTAATTGGATCGCGAACCGTGCAAAATTTGGACACCCCTCTGTTATGCTCTGTATCTTGCTGGTCAGTGTCACATGGGGATTAATAATGTTTATTTTCTGATTTAAAAAAACAACTAGTGTATAAAAACTATCATTATTATTCCTTCCTTCCTTGAGACAATTCCACCTAAAAAGTTGTAGCGTAGTGAAAGCGTTTTCTGTTATTTATGTATGAATCGATGCGGTTTGTGTATATGGGAATTGTATACGCTTGGCTAAAGCACTAGCAATATAAAGTGCTCCAACTAATCTCTTGTGGTGGATCTTGCTGAACAACAGTATGGAATCCTTGTCGGAGTTGGTACCACCCAGTAGATAAAATTGAACATTCCGACATTAGGTAAAATGCGACCTATAACATCCTGTTATACAATTATCAACAATTATACTGTGTAATAGGTCATCGTTCTTCGTTTCCAGAAGAAGGTAAAACGATCACTAACATAAGGTTAATCTTTGTATATAAAATTCTTCTGTCCATGTGTATGTCATTATACTCCTCTTAAATGATGGACCGATTGTGTTGAAATTTTAGTTGGAGAATGGTTTAGATTCACAATTCGATCGGATACAAAATGTTTTATGTCGTAGTATAGCATCTGCCTAAAACACTAGTATTATATAAAATTATAGAATTGATATTAAGATTTTGTCTAACTTTTACATACCTAGGTACATCTTGCAACTACAAAAATACTCTGTAATATAGTGAATATGATATTACTGTTTTTCGACATTCATCTCTAGAAGGTGAGAAAAATTGACAGAAACACCGTAATTTTATCGGATAAATTCATGAAAACTACTATTGTTTTTACCAAATAAAAAGAAAGGCCAATAACTAAAGGCTAAAAAGGCCGTTTCGGCTAAAATAAATACAATCTGATTGCGGCACGAATAGTGTTCTCCGAAGCGAAACGACGGGAATTGCTAATAATATGAAAGTGTAAAGGTATAAAGATTTCAGTAATGCAAATCGCTAATAAAGAACACTTCCTGTTTGATCTCCACCGATGTTTAATCGGCTGATAGGTTCAACCGGCTCGCGTAATGAAATAATTTCATGTTCGGTTCTGCGTTGATCGATTAGGCGCAAAAACCTCCCCTTCGTAGGGTAATGGGTTAGCGCTATTATTTCGACACGTTATTCATCCAATGCATGGTATCATTTTGCCGTTTGGTTGGCTATTAAACGGTGGGGCGCACATGAAAACAAAATGTAGCCTTTCGATGGAACAATTCATGCAATGATACATTTTCCTCGAACACTACCAATGCCTGTGAATGTAATAAATGTGGATATTACAAAATGAAAATGATTAAATATTGCTATTAAGGAAAAATTTGTGGAAACCTCCAAATATACCTAAAAGAGCGCCATAATGTTAAAAAAAAATTGAATGAAGTCTACGAACTTGTACTTGACCAGCGATAGACTATGCTTTTTCATATTTCACGATGAGAAAAAATTAGACCTCATCGTTAGAAAAATTATCGGTGTGTTGAAACATTTGCGGGCAACAAAACGTTGAAACGTTTGCAAACAACAAGACGTAAAAGCATTAAGAAAAACTGATTTCAAACTTGACTATGAATAGAAAACGAATTACTTTGTGATAGAAAATACATCTCGCAGCGATTCACACAGCTTTGTAGCGGAAGTCAGTGAAGCGGCGAGGAGGATCCTATCGCCGCGTCGCGCCCACCATTCAAATGGGCACCGATAAAAGCACAAAACTAAATCGCGGACCAAATGAACAAGAACAATGCAGGGCTTAAATTGTAGCATTGTGGACGAACAACGGCCCGGCGACACGTCACGAAGAATAGAGTCATTTGCCTCTAACAACATTAATGTCGCCGTGACCCTCATGCCATCAGTTTTTGTTTGTTAATCTACGGAAAGGGCGTAACTCATTTTGTCAACTCGTAATTTAATTTCACTTGAACCCCAACTCTAGTCGGCAGGCGAAGTGCCGCGCTACAGGCGCCGCCGGACATACGCAGCCATCATAATTTATTCGCATAATTTATTGTCTGCTTATATGTAACGTTAACAGCCGACAAAACACAACATTAGACGACCTTATTCGACCCAACTATCAATTATACGTACTGTTTCGGACAATGTAATAAAGTTGAAACGCCCATCTCCCAAATCAGCATAAATTTCATATTTCACGAACCCGTGATACAATATTAAAGTCCCAACATTGGAGGAAAATTTTATCGTCCCTTTGCAACAAAAAAAGTTATAGAATTTCGGTCAGAGGTGGGTAGGTCCTCGTCCAAAAATGCTTAAAATGCAATTTTATAACATCACTATTATTTATGGTCCCCCAGAAATGGGAAATGCACGGGTTTTATTGCTGGGCTTTATAAAAATGCGAAGAACAAACAAAGACCCTGTTATCCCAAGATAGGGGGATGTCAAAACGTGTTTGTTCACGTAACCTGAGTCTTGGGGATCCTCTCACTCAAACCTCTAAGAGAAAAACAGCAGGTAAACGCTCAATAATACTAAACAAAACATTGCTTACGAAATAAACACGTAATTTCAAAAAAAGGATAACTTGATTTCTAGATATAAAAAAATCTCATTACTCTAATTGATTTATAACCTGAATAAAGTCTTTAGCCCCCTTCTTCATAGTGTAGATAAAAGTGTCTGATAAATATTATTATTTTCGTGAACAAAGAGATTTCATTATGATTAACACTTTACGTTATTTTACATTGCCTTGTAGTTCAAGCCGTTATTGCTACGAACTTCATTCATCGTTGGCATTTTATTGCATCTTATATTATTAACAACTGATTTATAATTTTAGTAAATATGAAAAATGATTCATTAAAAAAGAAAGCCTACGTTTCCCTATTCTGCTAACTTGTGTTCCAATAACAGTAGAAATATGTCCTTTAAAACTTATCATCGATCTCTTCAAAATCCTACTAAGTATCATACAAACAATATAGAATCTTAATTTTTTAGCACAAAAAAATATATTTTTTGGTATACCCGTAACCAAACTATGCCTTCAACCCACTAATGGCCCACTACTGAGCACGGGTCTCTCCTCAACACTAAGGAGGTCTAGAGCGTACTCCACCACGCTGCTCCAATGTGGATTGGTGGAGGGGTTAGTGGCCAACCCAAGTGTCGGATGTTTTCAAACAACCCGAAGGCCTCCAACATGGCTTAACGACTGCTATGTTCATAGCAACCGGGACCGACGGCTTAACGTGCCCTCCGA
>DWJN01000511.1:0-23483 GCA_018248895.1 Carystus phorcus
GGCTAGTTTGGTATATACACACATCGAATTCCGCTCTGGTTAGCGAACAGTACTATTGCTGTACTGCCGCGCCAACACATATTTTCGTTTAACGAATCAATTATTGTACTTCAAACAAATATTTAATAGTATTAATTAGTTGAATATCTTTCCAAATAGATTAAGCAGTGATACCAAGCAAGCTATGATACCCGGGTACAATCCACCAATACCACCACCAGTCTGCAGTAGGTCAATGGATTGAAGTCATGATACTTTAGAAAAATTAAACAAAGAATTTTAAAAATAATCGGTATGGGGTTTATTGCGTAAATAACCTCCCCCCTCCCAATAACTTTTTCTTAAATGTTTTATACATGGACATATGTACATACATACATATTGGCCATTAACTTGATTAAAAGTCGAGGATCCTTCGAGTTTCTGTCTTGCTGCGGGTTCGAGATCTAGTTGTCAATTTCCGTTTTTCTACATTACATTGCCTCTGTCGGTAATGAAAAAAAATCTCAAACCAAAATTTCGCCGTTCCTTATCTATTCTTACAAAATAGTCGTAGTATCGAAAGGTTTACGTCGTTGGTCTACGGGTTTTTTAAAAGAAGAAGCTGAGAACGCAAATAGAACAACCATCTTTTAAATTTCCATTTCTCCAAGTAAAAAACGTAACAAGTTTTATAAATAAAATTAGTTGGCGCAAGCGTTCCTCAGTAAAGTCACTACCAACTAGCTGAATGAAAGTTGTTCGGAAACTGTTTGAAACACTAAAGAGTTTTGTTTGTTAAAATTATCTAATTCTTGCATTGTTCTTTATTAGGGTACTATTTGACTTAGCCCACGTGAATATCGGACTTTGACTTTTGACCACATTACACACTTTTATATAATAAGCATAATTTCACGGCGAATAATTGTTTTAATTAAATTTTATTCACCACAATATGAGAACATACTCGAGGTGCTTTCGTGGCAATATAAAGTTATTATCATTATTTAACGTAACGTTTCACACGAATTCAATTTACTTATTTCTCCTTCTATCAGTTATTTAATGTGAATATTCTTTAAAGTACGCAAGATATCTAGTAACGTAAATTCTTTAAGTCCTATTGAACGAAGAGAACTGTTCCATTTGTCAGCACTCACGCGGCCATTAGCCGGCGGATACCCCGCTATCGTTCTGAGACGAGGATTATCCTTGAGCTGCGATTGGAAATCTCTATAAAGTAACGTAGAATAGAATTTCTTTTGTAACAACATTTATATTTAAAAAATTGAAGCACAAGTAGCTCGCATTGTATTAATAGTGAGTAATCGATTGTGAGTTTAGCAACTTCGGACGTGATCGGCACACCGATGATTGATCGCTAGAAAATTTGATAAGTGTTTTCGTTCTTCGACGGGGAAGTTAAGCCATCTAATATAGTTCCTAGCTAAATATTACGCGTTGTATATAGTTTCATATGACAAGTGTTTTCGATGTTTTATTAACATGAAACAAAAAACGTTCGTTTAATTTGACTTTGAATTTACTGTGTTTGGTCGACCTAAAATATTGACCCCAATGGCATGCCAGTACATCAGTATAAGACGAGAAAAATGCCCTCGCTCGGTATTAGGGATACGCATAGGAATATATCAAATTATCATTAATTCGATAGTAGTATTACTGATGTCGGAATCTTTCCGTAAAGCCGGCCTGACTAGTCATCACTCTTTTGTTAGAGACAGTTGCCATATGACTCGTTGTGTTCCAGTTAGGGGCTTGAGAGCCAATACTTCCTATCTTTTATTTTTTGGTCGGCGACACAACAGAAATTCGAAATTGTCTTTTAGTCTCTTCTAGGCCATTAAAAATCTAGATCTCTAAAATGGATTAGATGCAAACAGCGTCCATTTAGTTTAATCTTCAGACAGATTAACAATTATAAAGATAAATTTGATCAAGGGAATGATCAATCAGAATATCTAAATTGCTGCACGTTTTTGTTTCATCTTCACAAGTTACTAGTTAAAAGGATTTTAAGTTTGAAGTAATATAATTATACAATGTTTTGAAATATGGCCAGACAAATGTCAAGAACAACATCTATGTTATTTTACCTGTAATACTGTACCAACTGGAGATGAATTTCTTCTGAGGATAAGCGGCTAAGCGGCACCTCAATAACTCTTGCGGCACACAATTTATAGAATGAGATAAGAAATATATATTCTCATCTGTTATTTGACAATGGCCAATGCAAAATGTTAGACAACAAGTAATATTGATGAATCACAAATGGTTGCCTAACTTGCCTTGCTAAATCATGGACTTACTGTGAAATGGTAGTAACTCAAATTACATTTATTTTGTTTGATCAACTTCTTCGAATTGTCATTTATGAAAATCGAGCATTATTAGAAGGTATATATTTCTTACACCGTAACTTACATTATTACAATTCTAGTCAGAAAGTAGACAATTATATAGAATACTAGTTAAAAGTATGTTTTAAGTAAATTTATTTCCCCACTCTGGATAATATTATGATGAAGAATAATGACATCTTTTTAATCCTTCTGGGATATTTTCTTGGAGAAAAAAATACAAGCCTATACAGAACTATACATGCCTTTTGTTTACATAGAACTCTTGAGCGAGCGACGGCGTTTATAAATTGATATTGCATAGACTTGTGCCTGAAAAATATTAAAACAATGAACGGAGAATAATAGCTCGCGTTTTATTTTCTTAAGTAATTGCTGCGGCAAAGGTTAATAAACATTCATATTTTTTTTTCATTGTGGGAATATGCTCTGTCTAAGTGAAATGTTAAAAAAATACAATCAAGAATTATTTGACATCTATATATTAATTACTATAAAAGTGACGGGAAACCTTTTAATTATTTTTGATAACTACTAATAGTTTACACGGTGAAGTGCGGAAAGCGATATTTTAATATATAAAAATTAACTTCCTGATAGTTTCCATAATCGGAGATGGAAGTTGCCTATGTATTTCTCATCTTCTTTATCACACCCAGATAATGAGAAAGGAAGTGCGTGAGCAAATTGTTAGACATGTGGTGTTTAAGTGGGAACATTTTTTAAACTTGCTTACCATAAGTGATAAATTAAATTTTTCTTATTTTTACGCTAAAGATTACATCTACTACTCCATACTCCAAAATCTTTCAGACATCTAGAAATAACGTTATTATTTTATTTTACCAAAATAGTGTAGTCCACGCGATCGAAGGGCGAAAAGCTAGTAAATCTACATAATTATATTCTTGTTTTCTTATCTCTTCTCAAGGCATAAGTGACGCTGGCGTCTTTGAGCTTGATGATCATTGACAATTAATTGGCTCGCCTACTCGTTTGTCGACTATTTAAAAAGTTTACGAAAATAAACGATTTAATAAAAAAAATATTACGGTCAAATTTCGATGGCAGGAACAGTTTCTAATAATATCTAATACAATAAGATATATAAGATAATAATTATTAGATTGTGTTAGTTAACAATTGTTATATTGTTAATAACAGTTTGTCTTATAAAATATGTTGGTATTTTTAATAAAAGTCACGAGAATGAAAATGCTTCGAAATTCACATTTGCATTGACAGCAAATATCATATTTTCCCAACCCCAGAGAAAACATTATAATGTGTCAGCGATCACTTCGCTGGAAGTAATGTAGACCGGTGGGAAGGTTTTTTGAAGATGACGGCGTGGAAATGTTATCGTATTGTAAAGTTCGTGTTGTTGTGAAGAATCAGAAATTAAACTATAAGCTAGGTATTTGTATGTATTTTGCTGTTTTGGAACATAAAACGATGCTTGAAGATCTACAAACTTTAGTTGCAGATTCCAATGAAAATGTTATCAAAATTCTACATAGATACTTAATCCATGCATATGATAGAATTTTAATAGTATCTTGTAAAAAGTACTATTATGTTAATTGTAAGTTATTATTTTTGAGATATTTCATTATGTGCACCACATTATAGGATGAGCCAAATCCTCGTAAGTATTCGGTAGTATTATCACACTTCAGGGGGTCGGAGCAGCATATTTTTCGTAAACTCACAAGCTTTTCATACGCCATTATATTAACATAAAACAATCGTATATTCAAATAAAAAAGTGGTCAAGTCTGAATCACGTGGTTAGGTTCCTTACAGGGATTTAATTAAAAATAATTAATGATTTTTTTAAAAGGATTTAGAATTATTGTTATCGTATTAGTTTACCTGTAGTAAATTATCAATAAATTAATTTTGAAGTTTCTTTTTTATTTATTTTCTTAGTTTTATTTAACACTTAACTAGATTTCGCATATGGAAATATTCGTTTTAGAACCATTTTATTATAAATATTAAAATTTTAGATAAATAGTAAAATGTATTTAAGTTTCTTATAACAAGCCTGTGTACGTATACCGTATGTGTAAGCTAAAAATTATTTTAGCATTTATATAAGTATTTTACGTTAATTTATTAGTCACACACGAGGTCGTTTTCAAATTCAAATATTTTTCGTTATTTGAATTCCGAAAAAAGAAAAAAATGTGAAATGGACGAAGAAGAAAAAAATTAATGAACCGAATACAATATTATAAATTTCCGTATTGAATGCACAGAACCCTAAAAAGCGTTGTTTTGATCGTAGACAACGGGTATAAATCTCGTTTGAGCTCACCGGAATGCCTGGCAAGTTACCGAACTACTGTAATGAAGGTTTAATCCGCTAAATTCCAGTATAATCCCCCAGGATCTATTCGACTTGGCGGTGCTATATTACTTCTGGGTATGACTTGTGTAACTATAGTCAAGTCAAACCAATGTTTACCACAAATGTGAATAGTTCTGTATTGTAATAAGGCGCTAGCACCAGTGATGGACTATATACCTACTTATAAAATGTGCATTTATTTTAATAAACAATTGTGGGTTTATTTAAAAATACGGAATATATTATGTGTTGCAGAAAATGGTGGCAAATACTGTTATGCATGTATAAATGGATTGCGATTAAAAATACTTAAATGAGATTATTAATAAATTGAGTTGATATGTAACTATCAATACATATTATACGATTTTCTTGGATACATTTGACTATGCTTCTGTTTCAAGAATTACCTCAGTATGTCTTTTCATGTCCCATTTAATATATCTCTATATTAAGATTGCTTCATAAATTACAAAGATTCATTGACTTACTTTGCAATACATACATAGAAAACGTATTGAAATCAGTATTTGACCATCTTTATATATTTAAAAAAATATATGTGTCCCTTCAAACCAGTGGAACCGTTCCAAAGCCACAGTAGTCGTTATAATTAATTAGGTATACAATAACTAACGGAATCGATGTTATTGGGTAACATAAAAATATTTTTTATCGTGTCGAATTGTGAATCTAAATCAATCTCGAATCCACTTCAACACATTACAATCAATCCAATAATTTACAAGGTTTAGTACGATACGAACAAAAGAATTATAAATATAAAGTTTTAGAATCAGGATAGGTAATTTGGCCGCAAATTTCTCCGCAGCATCGAAAGTGCCGTATTTGAGAAATCACCTGAATAGTACAGTGCGTTAAGCCTCATTTACATTCCCCTATTTGTAACTTAGTCTTAACACCATCCTAACTTATGGAAGTAGGCTTATAGGGTGAATAAATATGATAAAATGATGTTAACATAAGTTGACGGTAATTGTTACAAAATTTTGTTTCTTCAGAGATAATTTTTACTAGTATGGTGTAGATTCATTCATATTTTCATTTAAGTGATTAGATCATTATAATATTCCTGCTCCTTTCTTAATTTTATTTGGGGTCGGCGCAATTTTTATTTTTCTTCCATTCTTCCTTATTAGCAATCATTAAAATACGAATTCCCCTATCTTTAATATCGTCTCTCACACAGTTTATCCATGTTTTAATCATACATCATCGTCTCATTTGTACATCCATAATCATATCCATCACCCTTTTCGTCACATGTGGTTCCTCTCGCTGCATCACATCTCTATACCATGTTTCGGTTTTATATAATACGGTTAGAGTTATGTGTTTAATCAATCAGCAAAAAATCAACATTTTCGATTGTAACTGATCAACCATGTGTCCGATCGATATAATTTTAATACCAAAACCTTCTTAAGAGAATTATGAACAAAGTTGCTAAAGACATCATAGTTCTATCTCCTATCATTTCAGTGTCTATAAACGAGAAATAAATAAACAAACAAACGTTGATTTTTATGTATGTAGATAATCAGGATATGATTCCATACAACGAAGATTAAATTTACGCTACACACTAATAGCTTCATACTATGATTCCTAGTGACACCAGACAAGGACACACCCAGACCAACAGAACTTTAAACTCATCATCAAAAAAATTATCCCGCTGGGTCCTTTGAATGGTGGTCCAGCAAAGTGCCTAACTTCTATGTCACCATGAGCCATTTATATCTAACCAATACACTATTATCGAAGTAAGTGCTTTGACGCATTCGCTACGAATCTGTAATTTTGTAGTCGCACTTTGCTCTCGCATTTAGATAATTGCGGGATACGTTCAGAAGTTTCACTGGCTTTGTCGCTACGTCGTAGTTCCCGCTTTGAAGTGTATAATGACACAACGACATGTTGTTCGAATGTACCCCAGGTTTGATCATCTCTGATTTGATGGATCTGTTGTTGATGTACTTTGATATCGATGCAATTTGAATATGGAATTGGAATCTAAATCGTATCGTATATTAATTGTGTTTTGATTTATTGTGACGTTTATAATGTTGCTGATAACATAGTGGTTTTGATGAATGATTTCCACTCGACAATATAAAACAATTTTTAATGTCAATCTATTTCTAATATAATCTTTAAATAATATAATTATACTTAATATACAATTATAATATAATTATACATATAAATAAATAGACGTATTTCTGGCGTATAAGTTATTCATGAATGAAACGCTTGATAAAAATATCTAATTACAAATATTATTAATTAACTAATTAAGTATTACGTTCTCAGTATTACATTTAACAATATTGCGTAACCTTTTTAATTTACAAATCGAAACTCAGCACACTGGATGCTTTTCACGTAATTCGATTCACTTGATCATTGTTCCGTGCTCATTACTTTAATGATGTTATGATTTCGCTTATATTAATTTTATGTCGCCGTAGTTATTGATTCGAGTGGGTACGCTTGGTATATTTTTAATTAACAATCGTTAATTGCACGGTTTTGCAATTCATGAATTAATAATATTCGTTATCGAAGTGAGGGTTACCATTATCTGACCGTTATCTAGCTTTAGACTATTCCTTGGTCCGTCATTCTGCTAGCAGACATTAGACGTGACTGAATGGCGTCAATGAAAGGAACAGATTGTTGTCAAATATATTTAGTAAATTGGTATGTCAATTATTATCCTAGTTATTTTAATAAGTGGCAGCTTAAGTTTAGAAATAAATTTCTAATTAAAATTTGGTATATTTACTCAACTTAGATTTAGATCTAGATTAGACTTAGATAAAAATACGTTAGTCACAGACCTCATATTAAGGGATATAAATTTTTATTACGTCTTATTTGGTTCTTAGTCAATAATGCTGTTATTAGAATATTAATATATTCAATTATGTCATAATATTACTTTATTCGTTATAATTTCTATATTTTAGGGGTGTAGATGAATGCAAGGACTATGCCATAAAACGGCTTTTAATCAGTATTGTACGACCTTGTATCTAACAGTTTTTACTTTATTGCTGTTTTAAATTGCATTGATTTATGCTGTATTTTCATGTAACAGAGGAATCCGAGGTGTTTTGATGCAGAATTTTCGAATGTAGGTACGTCAGCAGAGTAGCGCCGGAAAAAGCGTAATGAAATGAAACGTTCATATATGTACATACATATATCCGATTGCATTTCGAAATTTTACGAGTTAGCCGCTGGAAGTCTTTTGTAATTGAATTAAATGTTGTATATTTACTGTGTACTATATTAAAATGTAAATAGATCAATCAGTTTCGTTTTCCGAGCCATTGGACACATGAATCCATTTGTTGCGTGACTATTGATGGTCTGTTTAACAATGGCAAAATTGGAAAATCCATGCGTACATTATTTCAGATTGGAAACAATTTAAAACTGTCTGCTCTCGCCGGAAAGCGAACTCTGAAATCAACGTTTGGTAGACAAAATCATTAGGATTTTTTTACGTACCTATATGGGCGACAAATGAGTAGCCAAGCCACTTGATGGTAAGTGTTTTTCGTCATCAGAAGCATAGCCCATGCGTTGTGGGCCAAGAAATTAGAAAAAAAGAAGCCTCAAGCACCCAGTCGGAACACGATGAGTACGATATGGTCAACCAAGATCAAATATTACATTTGTTTTTAACAATAGTTAAAGTTTATTAGGTAACGGCACTAAAAATTACCACAACATTGTCGTACCTATTACGTAGCAGATGATAGAAAATGTTCCATCTAATGTTCAAAAAATCAATGGGTTACACTGAAGAGTCGTGTTTTGTTTATATAACAAACTTCCTGATCCCGCAAAAATGTTTAGCGACATAATATCTAGTAATCTAACCGGCATATTATGTAATAGTTTGCTTATTCTTTAATTTCTAACACCAAGTAATTTAAGCCGATACTTTTTATATATTTTTAGTAAATGCTCAAATATTTAACAACTTTTGATTAGTTGACATAGTAATATTTTTAATAGATTGGATTTTTCCATTGTAAATCTCGACAGAGCTATCCAAAACAATCGTTCATATCGCGCCATAATTGGCTGACCTCATAAACACATTTAATTATTCCTACCGAATTTGGCATTATTAACAAAACGCATTTGCCTTTTTGTATAATTAAAAAAAAATACATTGAATGCGCGGCAAACCTTTCCTTTCGAATTTAATATTTAATATTCGCCTTCTCTTTCTGGCAAGCGCACTTTTATATAGCGGTTTCATTTACACCTAATGAGGATGAGTTCGAAGAACGAGGCTTCCCGCCACTTCGTATATGTTTTCGCGCGCCTTGAAAACAGTCCTCAACGCAAATTTTAAACTGTGTTCTAATATGAAAAGATAATTATGTCACCGTATAGTCGCGGCCGGTTATGTAATTTATTGATAACGGAAATTTGTGAAGTGTACAGTGAATATCTATTATAATATGAACTTACTACCGCAAGGGAAGATTGAAGCAGTGAAGACACAAGAACTCCAGTTCTGTGGGTTCTCCAGGTCAGTTCGCTTGGTCAACCTTAACTTCCCTATTTCCTTCCGCAAACTAACAGTCCAATCTAATCCTACTTTAATTAAAACCTGCCCCTTGTACCAGTTCCCACCCCCTCGAAAGTTTTGCCTGTTCTTCTAGTTCCTTAAACCCGGATAAAGTTTAGGGGTAATTATCGCTACTGACCCCATATTTAAAGCAACTAAAGATCTTACGACAGTTTTAATCTTATTATGAGGTCAGTAATTAAATTTTCATTTGTCATACAACTGTTGCTATAAACTGATTTTAATTATATTTATATCGATATTTGTTAAATTAACCGCCTTTTTCTGCAAGGCTTATCAAAATATTGTTGAATAGACGTGTTAACTTAGAAGTACTGTCAAATCGATTCGAGTTTCTGAAACGTTGATTAGACAATAATAAATCAGAAAACAAAATCGCATTTAACAAACGATTCCGAGTAACATTTGACAGCTCTGTTTAACTAATCAATTATTCCAAACAAATGACACAACTGGCGTCTGACAATAGATTTGACAGTCGCTGAAAACGATCAGAATTGAGTTTTGTTTTTTTTTTATATAAGATGCCCACTCACCATTGCCTTGAAGACACCTTAATTATAACTATAACATAATAATATTTAACAAACATATTTGCCTGGTAAAAATGAACAGCGTTCGTTTAGGGTAAGGGTATTGAGGCGTAATCTCCGAAGCGAAGTGACTGTCCTCGTTTATTTATTAGTTATTATTAACCTTGTGCAGTATAGAATGGACAGTATGCATGCAACTGTAAATAGAACATGATGTTCCGAGCCGTTGGGCACTTCAATCCGACGAGTGAGCAGTGAACTGATTTCCAACCGTGAATTTTATTATCTCTGATACTGGAGAATTTATTAAACAACTGGCAGATGTGATATGTTGTGGTTTTCTTGTATTTCGTTCAATTAATATCACTATTATGTAGTGTAGCATCAATACTCAGCGCCGTATGTCCGATGCAGGACCTAGATAGTTGTATAAAGTAGATACGTCTGTATTTTACTCCCGAATCCTTGTAGAAAGTGCAATATAGAAATCGGCTATTTTGCATCCAACAAACAAAAATCGAAATAAAGATTGTCCTATCTTTCAAAATGGGTTCTGTTTTTTTGGAGTTAACCCTGGACCAACCTCGTGATATGTGATTAAAATGTAATAAATGATTGTTTGGTTTTCCATGAGCTTCACCGTCGATATACAAGTTTGTAGAATATGGGTAGATAGCTGATATATTTCTACACGGATGATCATATTGTTGACGTTTGTTTTGTTAACACCATCCCTGCTCGGGAGCATCTTACTGAATAACCGGAGTCTTTGGCGCTAGGTTCTTCTATGTGCAAAGTCGACGATACTGTTGCATGGGAGTAAGCTTTATCCATCGAACTGACTCACTGGTAAAAAATATTCATAAATTCAAATTTTTTACGATGTCAATTGTTATAATTTTAAATCAAAGGATATACGTACACAGAAGATTTTATTATATATATGATATGTATTTATTTTACCTACTTTAATGTAGCTAGAGAACGTCTATGCCTACTAAACGTGCATATTCAGTTCTATTTCAGTGTAAATGGAACAATCTGTTCCGACCCACTGACTGCAAATCGATGAGTGGACTCTACCGATTTCCTACTAACACGGTTCACAACGATACTTAGAATTTCCGTAAGTATTCTGTTATAAGCATTCGTTCGAACATTCTTATTTTTTACATTGGTTTTTACATGCTTAATATAAACTTATACTCGTAAGTGCCTATTTCACTGTACTTAACTATTATCGTTAACATGAAAACTTGGACTTGTTTTTCATTCCTATTAACACATATGTATATCCAATATTAATTTAGTTGTAGACTTTCCAAATAAATATTAAATATCAGTATTTACAATACTTCCATATATTGCGCTTGTGTAGCATCTGTAAATAAGTGTAAGAATGTTGAACACATGGCACATTTACTTATAAATTCTGCAGTCTTCTGGTTTCATCGTAATGAAGCGCTATTGTTGTGTTTTTTGCCTAGAGATTTGGTCACTCAATTACTTATGGAATCTATTTCTAAACTATAAACAGGATGATGTTCTGCTGGATTTAAATAGAATACCCATTGTAAAATCTTTTGACGAACCGTCAACATTTTCTTCAGTGCACCTGTGTGCGGTGTGCTCACGTGCATGCATATGACCCAGGTTCGTGCATATCTATAAGTATGTGTGTCTTTGTGCGCACGTGTGTGAGTTTTTGGTAGATAAAAGTTTTCGATGGCTGTGTCATTACTAACCTTTCTATTATTCCGAATTAAGCATAAGGGAGTACTCGTTAAGCCTCCCCAATTCAATGCTGTATACATATAGATAGTAAATTGTAATATGAAAAACCGTGTATAGTATTCTTTGCACGCGATGCGGAGGCGACCGTGTATAATAATAATTGGGAATCAGATTAAGCCGCCTCGCAATGTTTACGTTCATCAACGGGCGCCAATTCCGTTCTGTTAACAAAGCATTTTTTAAAATAACATCACGATTTTACTGTAGCGAGAAACGTGTACAATTGTACGTATGTTATAAATTATTTGCAGTGTTGTTTACGTTTAAACAAAAGGTTTAATTATTTTTGTTTTTAGTGAACTCATTGTACGAGATACTTTTGAATATAAAAGCCTAAAAATCTGTAAGATTGCTTTTTAAAACAGATACGGCAAGCATTCAGTCAGCGTACTTTGTTTTGATGCGTGGACATATCGAACCATTTTTTCTGTGAAGCTTGCTGCCACCCTCATGCTTTAGATAACCACCAAACGACTCGCGTGTTCTTGTTGAGGGATTGATAACCAGTACTTTGCAGTTACACAGTTATGTTCGGTTTAGTCAGCAGGATTTTAGGATTTGGAATGTTATGACTGAGATAGATAGCATCACATAGGTTGGTCTTTAATCCGAAAGTATTTTGTAATAAAAAATTCGTAGAAAAAAAATACATCACGGTCAAATAAGCTCGCTAGCTGGACAAAGGATTTACCTAGCTTTGTTTTTTATCTTTGAAACTAGTGCTAATGTACTGTACTACATGGTACAAAAGCTGAGCTTGATGCCAGAATATGAAAGGGTCACGCGCGAGGCGATAATGGAAAACGGATTACTGAGCGAGCTTTCTATGTAAAGCTGACAATCTATGCGGCGCTTGCAGCAGGATTTACTAGAACACCAGTTACTGCAATGAAACAATAACATTTATATTACCTGTTTTGAGCTAGGGAATTTTGTTTAAAACTACTTTATTACAACTATAGGAAAATATATCTTACCTTACCTTCTTTTTATTAGCTAGGTTTTCTTTATTTAGTTAATTTACGCGAATAAATATTTAAATGTTTTTTTTTTGTGTCGCATATAATATATGATTTATATGATATCTTATCTTATAGTGAGAATTATTTTATATATTATTTTTAGTCAATATGACTATAGTATAGGTTAACATACATACACATTGTGTCAACGACATTGTAGTATATACATACATATAGTATATAAGGATGAGAAATGTAGTATATTATTATGTATTTAAACAAAATGTTGTAAAAATAGCAATTCTTTTGTATTCGTTTCCAATCTCATTCATTTATCTAACAGATGAAATGAGACCGAAAAAATATACGACGAAGGAAAAGAAAGTAATTTCTTAGACAAATTTCAAATACCCGTATTATTCTTAGTTACTTTACGTAAAAAAGAATACATAATTAAACCGCGCAAAAAGTATTCGAGTTAAAATGAAACGGATTTAAATAATCTGAAATGTATTAAGGCACTGGGTGCTAACTGCTAACTTCGTAAAGTCAAACGACGGAAGGAAGGAGTAAATAATCCGCAACTCATTCCTTAACTTTTTTTCGCTTGATGAGACTTTTTAATAACTTTTGGGGAATAAGTTGGGTAGGACACACAATGTACTACATAAAGTGATTACGTGAGTATTTGGTTTGCGGGCTTTAACTATGTTGGGTTAGTAACATCTAAGCCTATTATGCGGTTGATTCATTAAGCACCCATGCTATAGTATCGTATTATATGCATTCCTTCCAACTGTGGTTTCAAACAGACATGTGTGCTGCTCGTATAACAATACGATGTATGTTCTATATAGGAATTGCTGTAATAGCATTCAGCAAACAGTACTCCAATAAGGTGCATTCACAGAGATCGGTTTGAGAATTAATTGAATGGAATAATTCCAGTGTGGATTACAGACAGAATCCATCATTTCATTCTGCGTAGCATTGATTGAATTTTCATATGCATAATTAATTTTGTGAGATTACTTTCACGTCATTAAACAGTGGGGTTGATGCTTTTAGTTGGGTTGATTAGATTAATGCAAACTAGAGGAAGTATAATCTAATTTGGAACGAAGAGTTTGACGGCAATTGGTGTAATTGTGATTGATTTAAGCACTACCTCCTTTCGCCAATCCGCATTGGAACAGTGGGATGGAAAAGATATGAGGAGAGACAGCTCTCCTGTACAAGGCAATTATTGAGTCGAAGTTTTCTCTCTAGTTAAATGATTATTATTAACGAAGAAACAAAACGTCACGGATTATTTTGTAATAAAAGTATAAAAAACAAAAAAGGAATAACAATATTTTTTACGTCATCTTTGCCACCGCGTGCATAAGAAAAAAATGATTTTCGTCTTAATTATGCACAGACGGATTCATAAACTCATGGACACTACGCATGTAGAATATGTGAAAGTGTTGAATATAATAGCTATACTACACACAGTTAGTTAATCTAACGGATAGGTTTCTCCTAAACTTATCGTCATAATATTCGCCGTATTAGGACTAAAATACGGCACGTTATCCTATAACGGCAAACCAGAGTGTTGTATGAGGCGACAGAAGAATTTAATGTCATTATTACTACCTTGTAGTCAGCCGCCAAACGATACGTCATGTTCCGGTTGGGAGATACATCGCCATATTTTGTTTCTTTTTCCCTTTTCTAACACATAAGTGACGTTTTGATGTTTATGGGCGACGGGGACAACATGACATTATGTGGCCCATCTGTTCGTTTGTCAATTAGTTACATAAAAAAATTGTTAACTCCATCTAAGAGCTAACCTAAATTTTTATTGATTGCATGTCATGCTTCGTAATTCACAACGGCCGTATAGAATATTTAACAGTTTTGAAAGGAAGCTATTGATGTTTACGAGTTACGTGACAAACTGATAATAACATGTACATATTTCAAAAAGTGTTAATTTTTTATTGGAACACATCTAGGCTTCGCCATATTGTATAAAAATTTACAAGAGATACAGGGTTCAGAAGTGCCTATTATATTTGAGGTGAATGTCATCCTTCGCCTTCGTCAAGATGCTTCTAAGTAGCGTTAAGCCCTCGACATATTGGTAAATCACTTTTGTTGCCAGGTCAGCGTTACTAAATACGTTCTCTTAAGGTATTAATAATCTGGAAATATTTTTCTTTCCTTATATATTTTTGTTAATCTTCGACATAGCTTTTAATTAAAATAATACAACAATAACAATCTATTTTTACACTTTGTTAGACAGAAATGGATAACTGTTTAACTGTCTAACTGAACAACAACTGTGTTATACAGGTCTCACTTCGATTATCGCTTGTTTATATAAAAATAATGTTTTAAAGGCAAAACGATTTTTGTATTAAAATACAAAAACAATACCGATATTTCGGCCCAGTTATGTTTGCAACCCATTAATAGCATGCTACTGAGCACGGGCTTTTCCTCGTCACTGAGGCTCACTTAAAAATTCACTTCAAAGGGAATTCAAGGCTCACTTAAAAATATCAAACACTATTAAAACTAACAATTTTAGTAATATTATGCCTAATTTGTTGCTCTATATCATATTACTACGGTTACGGAAACGGTAAGCCATTGCAGCGGTAAGATTAGAACTAAATATCACTTGGGGTTTGAGAACAAAATTACAACTACTAGATAGCGGTCTTTGAGTAGAGTGAGTCAAGTTATTAATATTATTACGTGAGCATAGATTAAGTCAAAGCAAGTACCTAAGTTTAAGAGCCAGGGGGAATGCTATTTGCTAACGTGATGATTTACGAAAGCTGTGTTCGCTATTGATGACGATATACTAGCAGATGCACGTGTCTTCGTTCGCAGAAACATTAGACTTTTATGAGTATTAATTTTGTAGTGAGTTTCAAGCGAGTTACACGCAATTTATATTTTTCCCCTTTTTTATTCGTTTAGTGAACTATTTTTAATAAATTTTTCTTAGTGCTTCTCCATACAGTATAAGGTGCCCGTAATCAAACGTTTAAGTTCCTTGGTCTACTGATTGCGTTTTTTGTCAGTCAGTGACCCTTAGGGGTTTTTTAGACTTATTGATACTAACTGAAGTACTTTTATGCTTTTAAAATTTATAAGTACCGTTTTTGCTTGGTATATTTTTTTTTCTGAAATTTCGTTTTGTGAACCACTTTTCCGTAAGCAAAGCCGCTAGCAAGTACTAGTATAAAAACAAATAATATCACACTCTAGGATTCCCTTTATCGTGGATGCTATGAACAGCACAGAAAGACATAGACACACCCAGACTTAGCCACAACTCATCTCTTATTGGCTATTCATATTAAAAAAAACTATATTTCATTCAACCATATTATAACATCAACGCTACCCCGTAAATGAAAGAGAGCATTTCAACTCGCACAAAGGAAAACAATAAAACTCGGCAATCCTCATCACTTAGTTAGAGAAGGATTCTCGTCCGGAACGTTAATTAGCGTCTGATTGTGCCTTCTTTGTATTTTATTCTGTTATTTCCTTTGAGGGCCGCACTGAATAATAATTGCGTCAAATAATACAATACTCTTCAACTACACGGAATAAAAAAAAAATTCGGAGACCTCACGATTGCCTATTGTTGGGATTATGGAATCAACTTTATTAGATTATTATTAGGCTTGAAGCGGATTCTGATTATTCGTTTTACTCCGGAAATATATATTTCGCAACAGAAACATTTGTTATTTGTTGATAATGATTTTTGTTGGTATAATTTTTATTACGATGTCATTTTTTTTTATTGTTACATACGAGAAATATTCACTACATCCGTATAATTTTTGAGATTATCGACATTAAACTAGCAGCTGCCTTTTTTGATTATGCTATAGAATAGTGTATAAGAGTATACATCAAGACCAAAAAATAAAATTTGAGTGTAGAGACATAATTTTTACTGAATGCATATTGTTATTCATGTATATATGCATATGTAATAATAATCTATATCTATACATATAATAAAACTGTAGCTGAACGCGGTCTGTACATGGTAAATGTATTTAAAAATTTATAATGGGGGCCCTTTATATACGCAAGAGAACCTAGAACAATGATTTCTCGTTTTTTTATGTTGTTTTTATCTGTTTATTTGTGCGCGCTAATCTAAGAAATCTTATCTAGAAATCTTATCGAATTTGAATGCAGTTTTCAGGATTATTGTGATGGGCTTTACTTAACATTTTTGAGATTTTTTAATCTTAACCGGTTAATAAATAAAGTTATGTCAGTTTATGTTGATCGTTCATCGACTATCAGGTGAAGCGAAGATGGCAGTCACCTAGTATTGATAATTTTATTTTATTTTTTACATTTTTGGAAAAAAAATATGGCGAAAATACATTTCATTAATAACTAAATAACAAAAGAAAACCATTTCCAAAAGTTTTACTTTTAAATTCTAAAGAACATAATAACAAACGCATATCTATACAAACTGTGGATTTATTTAAATAATATAATTATTTTTATTATACATATAATACGATTCATAGTCAAAGCCCTACCACCGTGTAGATCGGATTCTGACACCTCTTACGACACTGATGGCGCGAATTTGAGGTCAGTATTCTATGCGGTCCCATTACGGTAGAAACGTAGTCGTTTGGACGTTTGTCAGCGTTTTATATAAAAACGTGAACGTTATAAATAAACAATAGTAGGCTATCGGTGTATAACGACGCTTTATTCAAGGGGTAACATTACCAGATGCCTGCCCCAGTACATAAATCGCCTAATGGGACGTAGCGGCAAGTTACCAAATAATTCACACTCAGTGGGTAATGGGCTCGCGTATAAACAATAAAGAACCATAAAACTTTTACAGTAAAGTCATTTTTGCACGCCACAATTTTTTCACATCCAATATTAAAATAATACATATTTTTCAAATCATTAGCGATACGGTCCATATTCGCGTAAGTATGAAAAGTAACACTTTTACATTATATCGATTTTTCATGTTTTTATCTATCTCTGACTTTTTTTGTTGCGACATCTCAGTTACGACCTAAAATTAAGAAGAAATTTTTTACATACTCTGTTTACAGACCTAGGCGTGAGCTTTGCTTAACTCGATCGATCATTAAGAATCGACAGGAAGCGTCGGGGCTTAGTTTAAAATGCTACACAGTTTCATAAGTTATGCCCTACAACATCCACGTAAATAACCTAACCTAACCTCCTGTAAGAAATTGTAATAATACCTCAGTGATACTTTCTTTTATTTTGACACTCACATAATTATTAGTCACAACTAGCTAGTAATACTGGTGCTTAAATAACTTAACAGGAATAAAGCAGAAAGACAACAGACAACTGCTCAGTTCAACTCCTCTAAGAGAACCGTCTTGGTATAAGTAAATCCTTCATGTCAACTCATTATAAAACTCACTCTTCAGGCACAACAGCGCCATTTCAATAAGACGTCATTCAGTCCAACAGAGACGCTTATCATATATTCTAATTATTGAACTAAATTAAATTCATTAAAACTGCTAATAAATATCATTAATGATTTGAACATACATTAATTACTAAAAATCATTAGACTCCGAATCTATTCAGATATATGTATTTATAATTTTTTGTTTGTGTGTATAATTCGATCTATTGGTTTTTTATGTTGCACGATAACGTCTTTTGAATCTACTGTGTAAAATAAAACAAATATTAGTAGTTTAGGACAATGTTTTAAGTTTGAAGTCAAATACCCTTGTTACATTTTTAAACTTACATAGGTAGTATACGGAGGTACGTATACTAATTACGAAACCAGATATGTAAAGAGACAATCACGTTGAAGTAGAATAATCTTTACGTATTCAACTTGTGCAGAACGTAATTGGTCTCATTACCCTATCTCTGCTTTTGAATTTCGCTTATCCAAAACGGGCGCCAAAATACAAATGAGTGCCAGATAGTGAGATGTTTCAACGAAGGTTACACCGAGACGTGCTCTTAGAGTTAACACTTCGCGTATTTGCATACGTAGCCATTGTTTACACCGACTGTTATGTAACTACGAAGTTAAATTAAATAAAGCGTTGTATACTCTCGTTAACGTCTTTTATCTTACTAGAACTAAATAGATTTTGTTCATAATTAAAACGTTTAATTGTAGTGACTTAAAAAAAACAATCGTTTCATCCGTTTAGGACTGTCACGAACATTTGCCTTCCGGACAAGTGGTTAAAAATATTCACAAGAACAGAAGGTAAAAATGCATAGTTATTAAACACATATAGCATAACCATTAATATCTAGAACTATTACTGACAATTTTATTTTCTTTCTAACAATTATTTGTGCACTCTTATCCCGCTCTCTTAGTGGAAGAGACTGCTAAATTGTGATAAGACTACTTACTTATACATACATGTCTCTCTTATTGGACGAGATTGCTAATCAGTGTTAAGACTGTTGCACATACATGTCTGTGTAATAAAATATCCGTAATATTTTAGCAAATGCAAAAATAAACTATATGTCCTAAATTTTTTTTAAGTAATTTAAGTATCAACTAAATTATTGTAATGCTGGACTGTTGAAATCCTATAACAATATTCATTATTATAATTGGTTTTGAAATAATCCTCTCCTTTTTTAAATATGTGCTAGCGAGATAATCTCCTAATTAAAGTATATACAATTAAATGTGATGATTATTCGAGATATAAATGACGGAATTACAGATGCTGGAAATAAATAGTTATTTAATATCAAAATCAGCGCTGTAAAGGAAAATTACTTAGTAGACGAAATCGTTGTATAAAACTTTTATCTGAAAGTACAGTTACTTAATATTTAATAATACTAAAAATTTAATACAGGCAATAATAATACAGCGCAAAAATTACGCGATTATTAACTTTGGAGCTGTAAGCTTTATTAACGCTTATAAAAAGTGCATCAACTTTTGCTTTAACGCCAAAAATACGAACTTTATTTCATATTCACCTTTTGAAACGTACTAAAAATCCCACATTCAGGTGCTCGGATGAATTTCAAAAAGCCGTCAATAAGTCCACTTCCACGACACGTTCAGAGTGATGCATAGCGTCCAAGCATTCATTTGAATTTACTATAAATTACACTGAGCTGTGTTGAAAAGAAACTTCTATGTACAAAATAAACTATAATTATGTGCAGATAAGTTACTTTTAAACTAAATGCTGCGATTTAATAGTGTCCATTCATGATAAATGATTTTTAATAAATAATCCCTTGAGATATTCAACTGTTTATTTTACAAATGTATAGTTGCAGTTATGTAAAGTTTTTTGTTTTCAAAATTCTTACCCTCTTAAAGTTATTGTTAAAAATGGCTGTTTACAAATAAATAATTATTGAATTTAATAAGAGAGTCCACATCATTAAGTTTTGGAGATAATACAATAGGTTTAATGTTTTGGTTTATCGTTGTCCTATTAAGGAAATTTTTTTGAAGCTGGTCAGATAAATAACCTTCCTATTATACCCAGCAACTTCTAAAGATGGATCTAATATCTTAGATCTTCTGGATTCGTTGTACTTGGATTCTGTTATGAAAGAAGCTCCTGATACTCCAATTATAAAATGATTATGTGCAAATAACCATACCGTTTTATATAACAGTAAACGTATAAGAAGTACTTATATATTTTTATGTTGAATGGGTCCATTAAAAGCACTTTCTTTGAACAGCGTAAAAGCGGGTATTACTTAGAGGAGATATTTACGAGCAATAAATTCTTGAGCTTTCATTTCTTTTACACGCACCTATAAGGGCGAAAGTAATATTTTTACAGTATTATTGCACTGATTACTTCTAATTTTGGTATATTTCTGTATTATCCGTACGTAATTTAATGGCAGTTGGAATATAATTTGCGATGCTGTCTGTCTGTTTTAAAGTTACAAATATACTAAATGGAAAAAATAAACAGTCGATTATGATATTTATGATTTTAATAATATTTTTGATTTATTTCGTTTAGTGGACATGATATGTTGTTGTATCCTTTGGTCCCTGAGGTAGTTGAAAATGTGTGCACCAGCATTTTTTTAATTTATGAAAACGGTTTATTAATCAACAACAGTTATAATATAATTTGAAATTAAACATTGCAATGTGATTTTTAAGCAATTTTTTTTACTCCACACTTACATTTGTATATACATACGTACGGAGATTATTTAACAGCTATTGATAAAAGTGTCTGGAAACTCCACTAACCAGTGAGATTCACTTCGTCAATAGAATACTCCGTTTGAAATAAGTAGATTTTAGCTTTTCCAGCGCTTCAAAATAACGCACTCAATGTGAGATTGTGAGCACTACTCTCAGTGCTTTCAGAATACTGAATGTAAACACTTCGATACTATTCCTTTTATACGAATAGTTGACAAACGCCCAGTCGGTCTATTTGATTGTAAATGGTCCCCGCCGTTTCTACTAGGTTATACTTGAAGTATTCTCGATGCGTTTACGGCTAAAAAACAAAGATGGATGTCCGCAAACCATTTATTAATAATTGATTATAACAGCTCAAGAAAATCCGCAATGTAGCACCAACGCGTTGGCGGATTAGATGAAATTAATATACTTGTTTTATATGGATATATATTACACATATAAATGTATATGGTTGATAGCTCATAATCACTTAAGTCGTTACCGTTACCGGTAGGCTTTGGCCTGTTCCAGATTAACTAACAGATAAGTAGGACCTACTGCTAGCCCTCTGTCTCCAATTTGTCGTACCCACGATACTCCTATGTGACTCCATCGAGCCACATATTTATTTTCTTATGTGGATTTATCTCCCCATCTGATTGACCATTCAGTAACCGTTTGGTAGCTCTGGTTGTATTCTACCTATCTGTAGGACCTATCTAACGTAAGCGTCCAAATTTCACGGTTTTGATATTAGGTTCAGCATACATGCGATAAATAAGATTATGCTGAGTTCGTCATTCCTCATTTTCCAATATAGCACTGAAAATACGATTCAGAATCTTGTGTTTGAATACTAGTAGTGTGTTCTTGTCCTTTTTACTCAGTACCCAAGATTCTGTATGCCAATATCGGTCATCGTAAGGTCTTCTAGAATAAAAATTTAATGCTTCTTGAATGTACTTTTGGTCGAAATTGTGTTAGTAAGCCGAAATAACATTTATTAGCCCCCATAAATTTGGTTAACAAAGATTGGTAGCTAGTAAAACAAATGTTTTACTAACATGCAGAAGTGTTGTTGGAATTAAACTGGGAACTATAGAGCGTAGCGACTTCCATTAGTAATTTGTTGATATTTAGAATTGCTACTATTGTGAATTAACGGGCGCGTAATGTGAATAATGATTTAAAAGAAAGTTGGTGTTATGATGGTTTTTTAAAGATATAAAGGTAATCTAAGACTCAGTATTAAACCCGAGTAAAGAATAGTCCGCTCTATTCGTACACAGTTAATTCATCTTGTGTGTGATTTGCACGTCCGCTTTGCCGATAAAAGCCTCTTTGAGTGAACTCCCGTGGTTCTCGCATTTGCGTTGCTCCGGAATTAGATTTTCAGTACTACACTGACTATGAAGAGAAAATTGTGAGTTCCTTAGGCATATCTTTGGAGTACTCGTAGAAACAAATATTGTGAAATATTTTTGCCTAAAGCGATAACAAATATAAATGGGATTTCTCGAGAGCTTCTCATGCTTTAAATACTGCTTAGACCTACATTAAGGTGGCTTGTTGAAAAAATATTTTTACATATAATAACTTGAAAATTATTTTACGGAGATAACTAAATCCGTTATTTTTTAAATTTTCTGTCACATGTGATTTATTTTATAACATAAAAGTCTGTAAATATTATTTTGACTTGCAAAATGTATTTATACTTATGTTCAAACTTTAGACGCTATATCATACATATATATAATGTCGCTATTATATTTTCTGTAGCCCTTGGAGTACCTAAACAATATCCACACACCGGGCAAATGACGGATTGAATTCGAAGAATAGGAATACAAAAAGAAACATCTGTTATGAATACCCGTAAAAGTATCACATCTGAAGCTCATTTATAAACGATGTTACGTCGTCCGAGGTACTTAACACTATCTATTTTCCGTCGGATTTTGCGTCCGTGGGGCGATAAAAGCCTCTTTGTGTCCTGCCGCAGTGCTCGGGGATAACTCTTTCAACGCTACACTATGGGCATTATAGGGAAATGGCCATGCTTTTAGGCAAAGAATTTCTAAAGAGATCTCGAGGTCTAAATTCGCTTCGTGTGTATTATACTAATATAACAAGTACGATTAAGTTGTATTGGAAATGTTGGAAAATATTTGAAAAGCAAATCATAAACATAAAACTTAACATTTTTGTATTTTTTCTTAAAATAAATAGACAAGTATAATATATTTTGTTAAATTATTTAGTAATATAATCAATAGTTACTGTATTGGAATTGGAATAAGAAAAAGGCGATCCGTTAGAAACTGATATAATTATACCTTGTTCGGTTTTATGTCAATTAAAATTATTTTGACTATAGTGTATAAAGACGTTTAAATGAATAGTTACCCGTTAGTCATCTTTATTTAAGTCAAAGTCAAAAAGTTACATTGAATTATTATTGTATTTATTTATGTTTTCTTGCCCAGTGGAACTTACAGGATATGGGGGGGGGGGGGGTTTAGTGCGGTAAAAATCCCACATAACTATGTGTCGCTCCCACGGCACTGGGGACCTTTTTAAGGTTTCCC
>DWJN01000512.1:0-23479 GCA_018248895.1 Carystus phorcus
CTTGATGACAGAAACTAGCGATTTTCATTTAGAAGTGCCTTAGCTCGGAGAGGGACCTTTTCGAAGTGATGGCCCTGATTTGGTATTCCCTGTAAAGGTTATATGGTTAGGAAAAGGGTGATAACTTAGATTAATGGTTTGTGTATGAATTTCATAGAGATCAGAAACCAATTCCATCACCCTCGCATAGAATATCATCTGATAAAACAATTTTTAAAGAGGTCAATAATATTATCATTATTAAGTCATTTATGCTATTACTGGTATTATTATTATTATTTAACCATGATGTCCGCCTGACTAGCTACCACCTTGCTTAAGTCAGTCGCTAAACGATTGTGTTCCGGCTGGCCACTGGAGTGCCAGTACTCCCTTTTTATTTAAACGTATCAGTGATGCCTTTGATGTTGTTATCCATGGGTGACGGTGACCACTTACTATCAAATGACTCGTCTGCTTATTCATCGGTTAGTTACCGAACCACAGGACTACTACTAGAACAGTAGTTCTAAATATTTTTTATTGTTACAGGGATTGGAGATTGTCAACCCGCAAGCAGCGGAGACTCGGATGAACGAAGCAAACGCTAAATACTTCTCAAACACTTCTGGCTTCTTATCCGTAGGAAAGAAGACCACGTGATAGCCGAAATATTTGAGAAGATCCTTTTAATCTGAACGTGTATGAAGCGGGTACAAATTCTATGTAACTGGGGCACTTACGAATACGTGAATAAGGTTAGAGGCGCCCAGAATAGGATGTTTGTGTTGCTTCATCGGATTAAATGTGAAGATATTGAGTGCAAGCGGTGTCCGGCAATGTTCTTCAATAATTCTTAAATAATAAATAACTAAAAGTAATATTGTGTTTTCATTTATATCATTTTTGTTTACGCCATAAAATTACTGCCCACGAATCTATCGATGATAAATAAGAATAACGATTCTTTATATGTTGTAAATATATTCGATGTCAAAAAGGAATGTTTTAGTAAATAAAACAAATGCGTAAAAAAGTAAACTGACAACAATGTAACGTTTAGTATGAACTTATACAAATATGTTCCGTTAATACCAAGAGGTCTACAGAAATGTTCTATATTACATTGGGTAGTTAAAAATAATGAAGATTATGTAAATGAATCACATTCACATACAATAGCTCCTAAGCTGCGGTTATGAAGCAGTAAGTACACGTATCTGCCAAACGGAAGTTGATGACGGTAACCGCAAAAAGCTTAATGATTATACTATTTTATCAACAACATTTTTGTAAGCTGGTAAGCAGGTGCATTCGAGTGCAACTCACATTTATTTATTTTTACTTTTATATGCAAGGTGGACTGAATGTTATATCACATAGTCACCAATCGATCTTTTGATGTAGCAGAAAACGGCGAACATTCGACTATTGTTTTTTGATAATAAAAATATATAAAACATTGTATATGAAAACAGCAGTGTGCTGCATATATTTCAATTGATATATAAAAACACTCGCCCATCAGGGTTGTCTGTTACGGCTGACATGGACATAGTAATAGTGACATACCAACGCCAGCTCCAACTTAAATACAAACATTTATACTCATCACATAAAGGTCATCCCTGGTCGGGTATATAACTACACACACCGCGGACACGTTCATCAACGGGGTTACAGGATCTTTGTATCAACAGGTATAGTATTTAAAAAACTTTTCGTTGTTTTTAAAGTTCACAAGTAACAATACAAAATCATAAATAAAAGAACGAACTCCTTTAGTCATTTAAAAACTATTTCTAAACTACATAGTAAATCAATCGGCAACTTCGTAACATCTGACAACGACTAAGTCCTTCCATTCTTCACTGTCGCGGTCGCTAGAGGCCTATATTTGGAAACAGACTCGATTTTTAGACGTGTTCATATTCTTATTTCTTGCTTTTGAAAGTGATACCGAAGGAAGTATTTATGAATGCTATAGATTATAATAACGGCGAAAGCTATGACACGTGTCTATTCTTTATTAAGTAACTAGTTAAATATCTAAAAATAAATACAGCGATCTACGGGCGCATCATCTGGATCTGATAGATTATAAGAATATGCACTACCACGACATAGAAATGCCACGAATCGTCCTGAACTAGAAACTTAAAAATAATGGCTAAACTCCTGGAGTAGATAGGCCCAATTGGCGCAATTTAATTCTACTTCTGATTTCGCATTTCCGTCACGAAATAATCTACCTTAGTATCAAAGACAGTCTAATTACCATGTCTTATTACGAATATATTGCACATCAAGTACCAGTTTATTGATTGTATAGTATATGTAGATAAATATATTCATAGTGTAACAGTATTATCTCATACACAAAGTATAAATAATTGGGTACATACGGTGTGGGTACATACAGCTCCACGGTCCAAACTGACATTGTTAGAGAGCCTGCTCTATAAACGTTACTATAGTCTAACTAATGCATCAAGATTCAAGAGGGAGTTGTAATGGCCTGACTAAGGCCGAATAAGGTTCATCAGATGCGACAAGTATTACGAAATATGTTATTGCGATCTGCAACGGTAATGTTGCTTTGAGATTACCGTTGTAGTAATGTAGATATGTACGTACCTATGCCTAAAATCTGATATAGTTAGTGAGTCTTTTAATGAAAATAAAGGATTTAATATCGCAAAAATAATCTATACTAATAATATTAGAAATCCGAAGAGTTTGTTTGATCGCGCTAATCCCAGGAATTATTGGTTCATGGTGAAAATTTACTTTTGTGTTGAATAATCCATTACTCAAGGAAGGCTATAGGCTACATAACATATCTAACGCTATGATCAACAGCAACTGAGTATTAATAAGAAATGTAACAAAAAGGGAAATATAATCCTTGTTGAGACCATGCGAGGTGATATTAAGATTGCATGAGTCTACTAATTGTAAAATAAATATAATTAGTGACGATTCTAATTGTGAATATGGGTATGTAATTATGAAATAGTTCTCACAACATCAATTACGCTTCCCATACTAAATGGTCAGTGACTCTAATATCATTATTTATTAATAGTTATTACATAATAGTTATTAATTATGTGTATTACAGCAGATGATGTTTTTAATTGAACACTAATAATTAATACAATATTCAATTTCATTGTACCACCTACATCGTATATGTTCGTTTCGTTTAGTGTTACGTAAGTGGCGATTGCTCTAGATGACTGCTGCTGTTACCATACATTACTAAATAGATTAGCACACATGTGTGGTGAGACGACTTCGGACAACGTTGCAACTTCTCCGTGCTATTACAACAACATGCAATCCATCAGCCGGTAGATACAATCTTGACACCAAACCAATGAAAGGCATGTAATAAGAATGCTCTTTATCGGGTAATATTTGTGCGTGTTTAATATGTAAGGTGTCTTGGGTGGCTCGAGAGTCATCACATCTTAAATGTTATGGTTAATGTTTTGTTAGAAGCTGCACTAGGTAATAAATTAGCGCATTTGTATTGCCTGCAACTTCATGTGTTTTTCCTTATATGATTTCGTTATAACAAAATTTCAACATGGTAAGAAAATCTGCGTGTGAATAGAATAGAATTAAACATTATTTTAATATCTTAATGAATTAAAAAACTACCAGCTGAGGTAATTTACACTTAAACTTTTTTTATTTCAACTCCCAACTTAAATAAATCCATCCAATTCATTTATTTTTAAGTAAACACAGATATAACTTCTTATCAATTTAACTACAATGAGGGACGATATTTTTTTTACATTATCTTCTTAATGACTTGGGTAAAATCATAATTTCTAAAGTCTAAATGTCACTCCGTAGGGATTGGATACGACCTAATACTTAAATACATATATACTTCATCTTTTATACAATATACCTACCAATATTTTGCCTACTAAAGTGTCCTCTTCCGCTATCTCTTTTGTAACTAGCTTACCCTTGACTATAGAACCTACTTACATCCATACATACATAAGTTACAATCCATACATAAGTTACAATCAAATGAAATTACATCGTACTACTGTGATAACATCCAACGTATACATAACTAATGTCTAGTAATAATTAGCTTAGTGTCCGCTTGTTACCTTATGTTCTGTTAGAATTAATAAAACTGGTTTAAGTCAAGGACAATGTGCTATGTTGAATCCGAGAAAGTCATTGTTTTCATCCAACGTAGGTCAATGTAAACGTGGATTAAATTCACAAACGTTCATCCATTCAGATAGATACTTGATACTACAAAGGTCGGATTACCAATGAAAATTTAAAATTTAGAAGCGATTTGCTTTATTTTACTGTAACGCCATCTGTCTCATACTATTATGATCATAAATCATTGTCTCGATAACACAAGCATGTTACGTAGATATGAGTTCAAATGGTCAAGTCGTTTAATACGATCATTTACAGACGCACAAACGAACGAATAAACCCCGTATATTATCTCCTTATACGATTTAATTCCGAAGCAACTTCCAGCTTAATATCCGTTACGAAATTCACATACACGTGTCACTATACGAATATTGTTAATAGGAACCTGTTCGCGTTATGTTATTACAATTTAAACGGGCATATTAATTTACAAGATACTAAAATATTCGTAGGCTCTAAAAGCAGTAACGTAAAAAAAACGACTCATCGGTAATCTAAGAGAGAGCACTGTTATTAATGAATCAGTTTACGTAACGCACATCAAAAATTTTGTATCGTATTAATTATTCACAACGGACATAGCTGACTTAATGGATAGAAAATTGCTGACATAATTCTTAATGAAACTTCCATGTTCCAAAGTATCCAACTAGATAGCGGTAATGATGTAAAACCATGAATATTCTTAATTATGCTCTTATTACCAATCAGGACTCCTATTTAAGTTTTATTGATGTCATGTACATATCTACCTAATCGATGATCGCTTTATTATCAATGTTTTCATACAATTTACGGAACAAATGCTATCATACCGTCCGTGCTTAAAATTCCACACGACGTCATTCAGTAATAAATAATTTGCATTCCATTCTTACAAGTCTATCTACACAGTCTAAACCTCATAACCTTAATTTTATACTCGTAGATGTTGCATTACTTTCTATTTAACCCCTGAAGCAAGAAGGATATCTATCCTTCTATCACAGGGTATCAACCGTGTGTCAGTCTGTAGCATTGTAGCTGTTGAATGGATAACATATTTTTATCCAATTTGAAAAAGATGAGGTTCTTAGTTCCTCTGAGGTTTGGATGATTATTTTTATATTCGTAAGTTGGTGCTTGTTATGTGATCCCATTTGAGCGATATATGACGCGTGGTTTTTCAGTTATCCCTAATAATGCGCATCTACTTGATGCGTATGACTTCGGAATCGGAATACTTAATACGAATCGATTTTTTCTTTTACAAAGCGATTATGATTTCAGTTTTTGAAAGGTGATCCAGACATTTTTAAATAAATAGGTAGATTTTAAAATATAAACATTAGTTTTTTAATTTTTTAACTCGTCGCAGTAGTATCTGCAAGTATGAGACAAAGCCAAAGAAAGGCGCAAGATTAAATGGTACGCAATTTCAACAGATTCTTAAAATAATGGTACTGAAATTTCATTTCATTTTGAGTTACACGATGTTTGATCTATAGTTTAAGCCATGTAGGATAGTTTTGTTAATTTTGTAGGACCTGTTAAAATGCACCCAAGTTATACTTAAGAAAGACTAAAAATAAATAATCCGCTCTCACTTGCCACTTTAATAACTTCCCTATTTAGCGATTCTTTAATTAATGATTACATTAATACGAAAATAGACTGAGTAAGCATTTACATAAAGTCCCATTTAATTTATAAAGGATTCTCATAGTTTACACCATTGCCCAAAAAGAATAATGAATACTTACCATATCCAATGAAGACATTAATTTTCATTACGTAAATTAATTTATAAGCAAATTAGATAAACTCGTTTTATATTTTATATAATATATTACAGCTAGTAGATATCTTAATAATCAATAGTTTCTCCAGTGATTTGAACAGATTACCCTAAACAGACATTAAGCGGCCGGAAATATCGGTGCACAATATTCATGAGTATCAGTATCATAGTAAAAGATTACCTACACATCCTTTTAACCTATATTGGTTTATGTTGAATTAGACCAATGAAAACGTGATAAGTAGAAGCTTCCGATATCGATTTTTAATGAGATCATACTTCGCCTACGTCATTAGTAAAGAGGAGGACGTAAAACATGATTGTTAAAAAATGCAGTTATCTAAATGTTATGTACTACAATATACACAGAATTACTGTAGATACCTACATAATGATTCTAAATCCCAAAACCGTAGGATTTTCAAGCATTCTGCAAACCTCTATCCGCTATCATCCTTCACTTGCTGGAAGTTGGTTAATTTGCCTGTACCGCACTATTCCGGCATAGCAGTTATTTTGCAAGAAGTAGTCAAGAAATGCAAATTGTGCGATGTACCGCATGAAAGTAAAGCTAAATATTCACGAGAAATGCAAGACATAATAAAATCTAAACACGAGAGTTGTTAAAGCTTTGAATCGTTTACAGTTCGCACTAAGCTATGCGTGGGCTCGCATAAGGACGGCCAGTTTTAACGGCCGGTTTACGAACCTGTACGTGAGTCGAATTAGTCTCCAAGGCAAAATTTTCAAACTCTTTCAAAGGCTGTGTCCAAGTTTATTTATGTAGGTCGTTAATTAACAAGTGCGAACTTTGAAAAGCTCTTTGAAATACAATTTCAACTCAACGTATTGCAACAGCACGACACGCGAGGCGATTGAACAGGTCGAAGATGCGGTGGAACGTGGTTTCTTCGAGTTGATAAGACACACCCAGCAAGAAAGAACGTTAACGGTTCATTGAAATCGAAAGAGGGAACTCGCTGAGTGAATGCTTCTACTTAGCTCGGAGTCCGAGGAACAGGTTCCGAGCGACACATCCCGAGGAGGAGCGAGTGCCGCGCGCAGCGAGCCGCGAGGTTGCCGCGCAGTGCTTCGCCGACGGCTAATGTGCGTGCGCGCACATACGGGCGAACGACCGAAACGCGGGAAACGATACCCGCGAACTCGTTTTAACACCTGCGGCGCCTATGACAACATATGATTTAATACACGCAGCGGTCCGCAGTGTCATCCAACCGACACGTATTACGAAAGGACCCTTCGTCTGTTCTTGGAAGACATCGTCGTGCAAATAAGTGTTTGTGCTAACGATAACCGTTGAATATTTTTTGAATAGTTATGGTGTAGTTGTCGACTCATCCTAAACGGATAATAGCCAGCACCATGGCTAGCTTTGAGGACCTTGCGTTTGACTGGTCGACGCTCTGCCAGGAGTGCCCCGAATGCTGGACCACCTCAGGTGAGTGACCTCACTAATACGAATCTCATATGATTTTATAGATGGTTGTTTGCATTAATGTTTTCTAAAGCTATTAGCAGTTAATTTGAATTTTAATATGTGTTAAATAACCGGCCTATTACTCAAAACTGGATAAAAGATACATAAAATATTGATTACTTACTAGTCTTATAGTTTTGTTAAAACCTATACATATTGTTGATTCACCATTTGTAAGTTAGTTGTCCGGTAATTTTCGAATTTTAAACGACCACGTGACGTATTAACAATAGCACTTCCACTACACCTGCATCCCTTTCGTATGTTGCTCGTATTTTTTATTTATAAGCTGGTTCATTTTTATTTATCAATAGACGTAATAACAATATCTTTTTTTGTGCATTGAAATAATTTTCATCCTATCCTATCTTATTTAATTAAATTATCCTTTGCTGTTATCATTACACCTATATTATTAAGCTTAGGTTGGAGTAGTCGGCCAACATTTTGTGTCAAAATATCCTTTGTGTCAAACGTAATGACGATCCTTGAGATGACTTGATTGTCGTATTTGAGATCATTCGATAGTAAGTACCACTACTCTAAATAAACAAATCGATTATTGATCTTTGATCAGCGATGGTACGAATAACAACGTAGGGTATCGGTAGTTGAAATTAACTCACAGTTCCTTGACAAAAGAGAAAAATACTCAACGAGATTATTACTTAATACATTTTATAACATGATGCTAATATTACATGTGGCTTTCGCAATATTTATTTGGTTATATTCAGTGTCGATGATGAATATTTATAATTACAATTGGTATATTGCAGACATCTGCTGTGTCGCTTGTATGAAATATTGAAACTCATGCAATAATAAACAAACAGTGGCACTGAACGACCGTGAGTTAAGGTGTAAATTAAAAGCTTTTATTTCACTTTATACACACCTATACATACATACATAAACATATATCATTCTTCTATTGGTGTGTATGTCACTGAATGATTGGAGCAATATTCATGACTTTTTTTGACTGACTTCAAAAAAAAAAAAGGAGGTTCTCAATTCTCCTGTATTTTTTTCGTGAGTATTACTTGATTACTTTTTATTGGTTGTACCGATTTGGATGTTTGTTTTTTATTCGAAAGAAAGCTGGTTCCTGTCAAGTTGTCCTATATTAATTTGAACGACTTCGGACAAGTTTTATTTAGTTATCCCTGATAATACTGCGTATTTAATTAAAGACGGTTTTTTCTTTTGTCCATTGACAAAACAATTCAATACCATAACATCACGCATGTACAATGAAAGGAACAACTAAGAAGGAAGCAATTAAAAGTTAGTTTATCTAATTGATCTAGAGTCCAGACCAAAGGAACCTATGTACTTCCTAAAAAGTTTTGCTCATAAATTTTTTTTATTGTTTTTGAAGGAGGTTCTCCCTTAATTTCACATTTAGTTCCGATAGATTCTTTTTATGTTGCAGGAATTCTGTCTAATTCGCTAACACCTATTTAAAATTTTAGAATACCAACCTACATTATCATCTCATTTACCTAAACGATTGCCCTTAAATTTTAATTTATTTCTACACACTTTCGACACGACTTTTGTTCGGTGTAATTTTTATACAAAAATATTTGATTCAACATTGCAATCACCCCTCATCACGTCCACCGTAACAAGGTTTATTTTCTATTGAATATATTTTGTAATCATTTAACGTCCATACGAATTTAATTAATCAAATAATCACGCTACAACATTTGGAAATCACTGCGTAATCAGACTGAATTATATTTTTGCAACGTTGAAATCCATAAAAATATTTAGACAAACTGTATTTGTCAATAAGACGTGGGAATTTGGCATTGCATGCAACTATTTTATCACTTTAGTCTGAGGTTATCGCTAACCATTATTAATATAAATTTTTAAATTTATTTTGTTACTAAGTATTTATTATTATTTAGATAATATCCGCTAAAGCGTGACATTGAAACTGATTATTTTTTATTACACCGATAAGTAGGTACATGGCTTTCTTTAAATTGTTATTTCTTTATTGCTCTTTACAGTGTAAAAAAATAGCAGAATAAAACTAAGTGGATATATTGTTAGAAAAAAAAGTTACAAAACTGTAATTTGCTATCGTATTTGAGATGTAAATTAAGTTTTATATCAAATCAAATTCGTAAGTTTCGACATTTCCCATAACTTAGAGTTAACTTAGCAATAAATAGATGATATGATGATTGATTGACTATAGCTATAAATAAACCCAAGTTCTAAATCAAACAATTACGGCGATTAGAAGCGGTAAATTAAATGCAAGTTGGAACGTCAAAGAACTACGAGTATTCAAATCTAATTTAACTTTATTTTAACAATGGAACGAGGGTAATAGCCTCGACACTGTTACCGAGATTTGATCGGCGGACATGTTAATTATGACAGTTTCACTATAGCTTTCATCCAAAAGAAATTGCAGGTGATATGATAACGAGATGGCTGTTACGTACTGGTATATTAGCGGTGTATGTTGAACCATTATTTATTTTACAACTTCACGCCAAACTATGGTCACGCTTTCAGTTGCAGTCAGCGGTTTAAGTTATAAGATATTTGTGTTTAAAACTATATCTTTAGATTAATAACGCGGTCAAGACTTTTTGTGCCAAATTTATAATTATTATTTTCTCTTTTTTAAAGATTTAATTTAACTTGCTATGTATGTATCACTTACTGACTTTATAACTTGATTTTAATTATTAAAATTAATAAAAGTATGTAAACCTTATGACTTGTAAAAGTTTTAAAGGAAAAGCGTATTTTATTCCTTTTAGCGCATTTAAACAAAAGCTCGTTTTTGAAAAAGTTGTTTTACTTTTAATTTATTTTTATTAACCATCTTCAGGGTTAAATATTAATAGTTCGTGTCCTAAGTTAACTTATAGGACAAAATGTCAAAGCAATTAGATATTACCAACAGAAAGGTAATTAATAATCTCTATTGTATCCATTTTGTAATAAATACAGTAATAAATAAAAATAATAAATAATGTTCAATGCTGTACCGAATATATTGAATTATTTAAATTAAATGTATTATTAGAAATCTCGGACATATCTAACAGTATATTTTGTCTGCTTAAACAAATTATTTTATAAAATATTATGACATATAAACATAAACCTGCATTCTTTCTACGAAAAACATTCATGGTATTAAAACTCACATCAAGCTCAATTCATGACTATATTATTTTTATCGCGAAATTACTTTTGAATAGAATTTTATTTGTGGTTGTGAGTGTTTATTCTTTCATCCCATTCATGACCCACTACTGAGCACCTATCTCTCTCTCTCCTCATGGTTGAAGAGAGTTAGTTAGTTAGTTAGTGGCCAACCTAATTGTCGGAAGTTTTTAAGCCGGCCGAAAGCCTCCGACATGGTTTGACAACTGTTATTTACAGTTCCAACCGGGACCGACGGCATAACGTGCCCTCCAAAGAACACCAAAAACATCGCCGACGCGTTATCGGTATTACAAGGATGGTGATCACGAGTTATTCCCGTTGAGTAACACCCTGATGTGTAACATTGTTACACATTGGGACATATGAAGATCATGGGAATAGACAAAATATTCCCGTTGAGTAAAAGTGTGACATCAGAGTGAACCAACGCGACTTTTATTTTCCCGTTGAGGCAAATGTAACTTATTGGGAAAATATATTTCCCTTTCAGTAACAGACAGTGTTTTAGCCAGACAGCTAAAAGCCTTACCTACCAACAACCACTCTCCGGCAGTCACCAAATGGTTCCTGGCGGTAGACTGATTCGTAGTTCAACATGAATCACCGAACAAGGAAGCATGGTTTGAATTCAAGTGTACATAGAACTACTAAGATCCCTCGTTAATGTAACATTTATTATCTGTATATATAAAACAAAGTCTTGTTATTTACATTTATAAATCAAGAAGGACTGGACCAATTGTTATGATTTTTGTCTTTTTGGAATCGTCTCCGTCGGGGATAATAAGTATTAAAAATGATATTCCTCAATAAAAATCAAAAAGGTTAGGTTAAGTTATATCAATGAATCATTCATTGACTGTTAGTTGACACGAAGTTCGCCGGGTCTGCAAGTTTATTATAAATAGCGTTTATAAGATTCGCAGTATTCCATAACTCGCACCGCTCAAATCCACTCACCTGTTTCTACGCTACCATATTTACGACATAAGTAAGTGTTTACGATTGCTTAAGATTCGTTTACTTTAAAATTTATAAAATAATTCATGTGATCCTCTGTACCAGTGGGAAGTCTTTCAGTTGTTCATTCGTTCATCTAAACCGGACGAAACAACTTAACACACTTGTGGCCGGAAGTCAATATCAAAGTATAATGATAAAATATTTATCGAAAATTTTTTCGAAAACGGTACTTAAAACTTATCGCAAACTTAAAACAATCGCGAGACAAATAAAACTAATTTAAAGCGGTCCCGAACTGACACGACACGCGTGGTACAAAAATGAATGATATAATAATGAAAAAAGTATAGTTGATCTTTATGTACAAAAAGTAAAATACATAATTATGGAATAGAAGGCGTTCTCTAGTACAATATAAACCGTACGTTGGTGCAATATTAGTATTAGTAACAATTTAAGTAAATAAACAAGAAGCATGCAGTTATTGTTTAGATTTTCAATCACTACCGCTTATGCGATTAGCAAGCGGTTAAAATAACCTTAGCTATATATGTATGTAGTAATGGGTTAGCTTTGATACCGACCTTAAATTCTCATTAGTAGTAATTGTTATCCTAAAAAATATTAGGTGTGGGTGTAACCTCACTAATTCTGCGTGCGACCGTCTTCCGTCAAATCGATATATTCAGGTCGGTAGATGTAACTACTTATGTGACATATCATATTATAATTAGTCGTTATAGATAGCATGTATTTGTGACGGAATAAACGTTTTCTAAATAATAAAGTACATATTTTCTTTCTAAGGACGTAATCTCTTACTCCTAAAGCGTTCATAGCCCGTCCGCTCGCGTCGATCCTATGTGATTGACAGAGTTAAACAACTGCGAGCGCAGTCGGTACTTTGATGGATGACTGCTAGTGGCAGTCTTCTTGACCGTTTCCGCGCTTCGGAAGGCACGTTAAGCCCTTGGTTCCGATTGTTATCGCAAATAACATTTGTCAAACCTTTTCGGAAGCTTTCTAGCGGCTTAAAAACTGCCGATACTTGGGTTGCCCACTAACCCCTCCACCAATCCGCACTAGAACAGAATGGTGGAGTATGCTCTAGACCTCTTCAGTGATTAGGAGAGGGCCATGTTCAGTAGTGAGCCATTATCGGGTTGAAGGCAATCTCTTACGTAGACCTTCTTTTGGTTGTATTGGGATGGCCTAGAATACCAACGCCATACTGGTCTCTTGTGTTTTTTATGCTTGGCGTTAAGGATTCACGTGAGGATTATATTATCAATATTATATTATATTCTCATTCTTTCTTGTATCAGGCGACAGCACAACGGTTGAAGCTGTGTTATTTACGTCAATGGACGACGGTGACCACTTACAATCAAGTGACTCATCTGCTCGCCTGTCGAATAATTACATAAAAAATACCACACCAAATAAACTGGTGACCGTTTACTACATTGGTGATAATAAAAAACATGTATTGCGACAATAATTAGCAATAAACATCTGTTACTTATGGAGTTGCAAAATCACTGCCATCTCCTAATATGCAGTTTAGCCTTCACGCTCTTTTAGTTTGCTGATAGAATTCAATACCATCCAAATAGTTTATTACATAACAATAAAAAACTGTTGTTTCATAATGCGCCGAGATCTAATCGATTAATTAGGTGTAAAGAAAGATAAATGTTTTGTTTTTTGATTGCGGCATTGTTTTATTACCCCCAAGTGTTGGTCACATATTGATAAAATTAGACGTTTGAATAATGAGACCCAAATAGATCATGACAAACCTTTGTATATCGTAAATTGTACTTATTTTATTTTACTTACGTGATTACAAGATACAATCGTATGCATAACATGAGATTTGCTTAGAATTAATGAATGAATGAGAGCGTATGGAGTCCAAAGCGCAAGAAATAACATTAATTTGTTCACGTGTGACAGAACTTCTTTTTTTACATCATTAAATCGTATCTTAATATCGTTTGGTAATTTAAACAATACTTACATGAATAGTTTTTTTCTTGTCAAATTCTAACTCGTTAGCATTTAGGGAAGTCAAATATCTTACATAATTAATACTATCGATTTGTTTACTTTCATTGACAGTTCCTAAATTTAATCGTCATTAAATTTCTTTCTCACATATAAACAGATATGGAACAGTTTAATTATATATTAATTAATGATATCTACTCGTTATAAAAATGAATTTTCGTTGAGACTTAACGCTGGTAATTGACATCGCGTTTCCTTTGTTCTACTCTGATTGATGTATGTCTGAAACAACGCGTCATAGACAATAGAAAATTAAAATGTAGATATACAGATTAAAAACACTTAAGATCATTCAATTTATCCGAAGTATAAACAAGGAGAATGTAAGCGACACAGATAACTTACTTTATATGTATATACATACATATTTAAATTTGTGTAAACCTTTTTGTATTTTAAATTTATTTTCTTTTAACGAGTGTTTTTTTTTAAATATGTACAGAAAAGAATATTTTCATTTTGATTTAACACCTGGAATAAAAAGGGAGAGCGGAACGTTTTGGAAAAAGGCTTTGATTGCGTTTTTATAACAAAACATAAAAAAGCAAACAATGTACGAAATTTTGACAAGATTAGAATAAAAAGATATAAGTAATTAAGGTAACTGTTATTTAGCATCGAGTACAACCTTAATATTTGATTAGAAGGATGTTTAGTTGGCAATTTCTTACGGTGTTTATTAAGCGTTGAATTAATCCAATTATAAATTACTGGCCGTTGCCAATGGTTCAATTTTTTTATTGTTATTTTGCACGAAGTTCTCACGATTTTGTGTTAATTGATAAATCCGTCATTGACCCTTGAATGGCTTCGTGTTATATTGGAACTTGGTGGTTGTATCAGTTATTTGTCCAATTACTTGCATTACGCACTTTTAGATGTTTTTAAAATTAAATAGCTTTATAAAGTTTAAAATGTCATTGCGTTCTTATACGAGTATGTACCTGGTGATTTGAAAAGGAATGGGATGGAAATGGATTTAGATATATTTAACTTTAACTATTGATCTAAATTATTCTTTGGTTATAGTATTATTTATGAAATGTTAATGTTTATATAACATTTTTCTTAACGGTTTTTTTTTTATTTCGGATGTCATTTCATGATCATATTTGTCTATATATGGAGCTCAGAAAGGAAAAGTTATTTCTGAGTTTTATGGGCTTTTAGTAGATAATTTGAGTATGAATCGTGAAGGAAAAATATTGTGTTAATAATTAAAATTTAAGCAAATAAAATTTTGTACATCATTTAATCTTCATACCTAATTCTTTACATTGCTACAATTTTGCAGCAAAAAAATATATAGATAAATCGTCATAAATTTAATATATAATGTCTTTATTTGCAATCGATTTTATTGATAAAAAAAGATGACGATAAAGAATATTCTTAGAAAGAAGTAAGTCCAAGAAGTAAGAAGTTATACATTTGTTAAAGTAAAACTCCATTGATGATTATTTGAATTATATTTGTACTTATTAAAGTCATATTAATATTTAATTTTAAATACCGGACTTTTACGCCCATATTTTATTCTCTGCACACCATTGAAATGGCGCCCCGGTCACAATGTCAAAGTAGTCATCACAACTACTTATAATTAATCAATTATTGTATATTTTATTGTCAACTAAACACATCCATGGATCTTAGAATGTGCTTACTTATTGTAATTTTTTATAAAAAAAATCTTACCTATCTTCACTGCACTGTGTATTTCTATTTTTGTCGGGGGTTTAACTCGATTAGTGTTTAAGCAGTTGGTTACGTAACCTACATTAATTTAGTGGACACAGGTGTATTGATAATTGGTACATGCTTTGAAATTATTCGTAAGTATTAAGCAGATATTTGTAATATTCCTTTATCTTGTATTTCTAAATTTTTTGTGATATCATATTGTGATGGCATATCTATACCCGCTCGGTGTAAAGAAGACTTGTATTTACGAGCATATCATACATAAGTACATTGTACTCTTACAGTGGTTATTTTTAAACCCGTTCAATAAATTGATTTCCTGTGTCGAGTCGTTGCTTAAATTGTTATAATACCACAATCGCAAAAGAAATAATAAAAAGAAACAAAAAGACCGAAAAACCAGCCATGTCTTCCGGATATCAGACTTAATGAAACTATACTTTTTGGAACTACACACATACCACCAAGTATACTCGCACAATAGTTGCAGTTGGGTATAAAAAGTATGTCCATATACACTTTTAACATATTCTCTTAAAGAAAGACAAAAGTCATTTATTTTACAATACATCGCAGAACTTGCATAAACCTTATAACGTTACAAGATAGTATTTTTACGCATGAACTGTGGTGTTGTGCTGCATAATAGGACTTCAGTCATTTTAGGCCCTAGGACGGACTAGAATACAGACAACAAATCTGGTCAACCCCAATCAATAGATCAGGGTGTCGTAAGGAGCGACAGAAACCTACCAGCTTGGTAGTAGGACTTTGTGTACTGATTATATTATCAATATTAAGTCATTGATATTATCCTTAATCGTATTATCTCTACTTAAAGCCCGTCTGGGTAACTACCACCCTCTTGCTTCGTTTGTTGGATAGTTACATAAAAAAAACCTACAACTACATACATCACTAATGACTCTTAAACACCTTCCACGTCATGATAAGTTATGAATACCATATTGTTAATGTGGAACGAGGTTTGCAATTTTTTAACGTTTCGTAGCAAATAACAAGGCTGTTTGTATACTGGACAGTCGACGTGTAGAATCGCGCGATGACTAATGTACGTTTTAACTCATCGTCTTTGAAAGGGAGCCACATGTCACCTGAATATAAACTAGGGTCATCGGAACCGTTATAATGTTCGATGTATCCGAATTCTCGACCTGAATATCTATGCGTAGTATTGAGGTGGGAACATAAATTATGTTTAACTTTAACATATCACCGATTAGAGACCCACTGGAGACCAGGACTTAGGGACCAAGATTAGTGGAGGAAATAATAGAAAATCCCCTTGACCATCTAAAATAACAGCCTTACCCATCTTCAGTCAAATTAGGTCTGTGTAGCCGTTCTTTTAAATATAAGTACCTACCTACAAATGTAATGAAAATGGATATGTACCTATGAAGATTAGAAGTTCACTAAAACATGACCTCGCCATATATATCAATATATCCTTGGCCGTCCTTACAGCACACAAAGTTGTAAACGTCCATAAGAATTTTGAATGTCCATTCCGTAGCCTTAAAAGCAAAATGCAATGAATCTTCAAGGCGTTTAGTTGTATAACTTTGTTTGTTTGTATAACGAAATGTAAAATATTATTGTGATCAAACGTCACTTTAACAACTACGGTTGATCATCCATCTAATACCTACGTTGGATTACCGAAATACCCACAGCCGAAAAAATATTTAGACGGAATTTTTTAAGGGATTAAAATAAAACAAACTACTACAACACGTAAAATTAAATAAGTACATCACGTATGTTAAATAACATGTATTTTTCAATCATTTTTATGAATTTTAGAAATTATTGTATACTAGTTGACCCAGCAGACGTTGTTCTGCAATAATATAACTTAACAGACCCGGCCACGCGTTGCTGTGCCTAAGGTTTACATACTCAATTTAGCAGACTTACACCGCAATGCCATCTGTTAAAACCTTATGGAACGAAAATAATTTGCAATAACTCAATTTTGTCAATTAATTATCTTACATCTGTCAGAATTAAACAAATAATTTGCAATAAAATAATTTCGCGACTATAAATTGAGATGTAACCTATTCTATATTTTAAGTGGAATCAAACACGACACGTTGTACTAAATTTGATTAAAATCGGTTAAGTAGTTTAGGAATCCATAGCGGACAAACACCGTGACACGTACTTTATATATTTATTGTCTATTTGTGTAAAACATTCGAATATATTTGTTGAATTTACGCAATAACTGGCATCTAGGCGATACAGTCATATCGTGCGCTGATATTTACAATCACTCCAACATTCTGACTGACTAATGATCGTTTTTACAGAGATAACATGTACACCCTTAACGACCTCGTGAGAGTTTATTACATACTGTATGTAATTTAAAATCCAGTTTAACATTTAATGAAGCTGCTTGCTGTGTCAATCAATGTTGACTTTCTAATATCTGCCGAGAATGTCCGAACCATCCTTATCCTTCTTTCTTCCTAAAATTATGGTGTAGTTGTTGAATGTCGTTAGTATCCTGGTTGGGTATCAGGATGTGCGTATCATTATGTAAAATTTTATGAAGTGATCTGCCAGTTTCAATTGATTGACTCGTATCAGTCAACCTGCTAGGTATTCGATGCTCGTAATAACAGAGTAGAACAGAGATCTTATTTTGAGAAGAGATTTGAAAACTGTTATAGGTATATAACAGGCCTCTGACAAGAGATAGTTTTTTTTTTCGATTTATTATTTCTAAAGACCAAAAACATATTTAGCATTTTTTGTCTGTCTGTTAGAATCACGCAAAAACCAATAAATAGAGTATATAATTAAACCGCAATTGCTTAGAACTGAATAAATAAAACGTACTTCAAAACATTAATATAAACTTAAACACCTCTTTTGAATTCGATTAAAAAGCTGAACGGAGAAGTTTATTTCTTCATTACTTGAACATTACAAAGCACCTTTTTAAATGGTATTAGAAGTATTAAAAAGGTGTACTCAAGTGTATCGCTGGAATAAATTTTGACTCAGCAGTGTACTTGAACGATGATAATCTCCAGGTCAAAAGTACGATGACCGGAATAGAGCTATCTGACGGGTTTGAAAAAACGGAAGAAAAATAGACAAGTAACACGCTTGACTGGTATGTAAATAAAGCAAAATACTTACAGCTACTTGTGTTGCCAGTGAGGGTTCTAAATGGGATTCACACTATTCAGGGGCATGAATGTTTAACCAGCCGTTTTATAGTCAATGTCAAACAAAATAAGCCTTGATGGCGACGAATAGCTTTTACATATTTTGGAAATATACGTCTTAACAATAAATTAACTCTCTGGAGCATGTGTAAATACAACTATTGGAATTTGACGCCATTGTCTAACTGTATAATTGTTTGCTATGCCTTGTGAGGGCCATATTCGAAACTGATTTAGTATGTTTATCCTAAAACCGGTTACAATAGGTGAATGAGTAAATATTTCGTTACAGTATTTTCGCATGCTATTTTTTTGCCAAAACAAGGCAACGAAACGTCTCGGTGTGTCCATCTAAATATTTCACATATACTTGAACTCTTAAAGGACGCGTGATTTTCTTTCAGTCCATACCTCCAACCGAATCACTTCTATATATTGATTAGCAGCTTATATAAATTTTACGCTTTAATCCTGAGAAGTAACAAGGTTTTTACGGCCAGATATGATGTGCACTTCCATTAAAAAACCACAAATACCTGCAGAAAATCAAGCAAACCGCACGTTAGACTACTATTCTGAAGTCAGTATACAAATTTAGAAGCTGCTACAACAAGCATATTACAGCGAGTTTGTAAAATTTATATACACATATGACATAATCAACTAAGTTAGCATCGCTTTCATCGTATCCAAGAAAAGTATTATCTAAAACCACTCAGCTTTGCAATGAAGCTAATTAATTGCAAAGAAGTAAATGTAACGACAAAATTGTTTTTGATGTTTTGTAATACGGACAAATCTCAAAATTAATTTAACATTTCCGATATGACGATATCTCCGGTTCCGCTTAAGTCAAAGAAAATAAATGGGGACAGATTGATGATATTGTCTTGAGCACAAAGCAATAACATCCTGACAATCTGATAAGAAAACTAACTTGTCCAAATCTACGATGTTGCCTAATGATGCTGATATTATTCCTGCTTTCAGAAATGCCTGATTCGTGATCACGTCATTTATGTAACATTGGATCTGAATTTGTATTAACAATTGTTACGAGTATATTTGTTTGTAGAACAATTCTCCTAATAAAAGGTCAGAGTTCTAAAATTTGAAGTTCATAATAATTATGAAAGAAAATGTTTTTTAAATTGAATGCTTGGTTGATTGTTTATCGGGGCACAGATATAGATACAAATTGATAACCTGTGATCCTATCGAATTAGACTGTTTGGTACATTTGGCAGATATAGATGGGTTGGTTATAATATGACCTGCAGTTCAAGCTGTGTGGTAATAGTTGTATGGAAACGTTCGGAATATTTTTTAAAACAGCCTGTAATGTATTACTTTATAATAAATAAGGATAAATGATTTAAGGCACCGACGTGTTCCTTCGAAATTCCAGAGACTCCTAGTACTCGTCAATTGGCTATCAAGTATAGTGATTAAATTAATCAATAACGCCACACACTCAGCCCTAGGATTCCCTGGGTCGTGGGCGCCTTACACAATACACAAAGACAAGGACACACCCAGACCGAGAACAGAAATTTAAAGTCATCATTTAAACTTCTGTCTCGCTGGAAACCCAGGCCCCTTCGAACGACGATCCGGCATGATGACTATTGCGCCACGCACTCACATCACCCGTCGAGAACTAAAAAGATTCCCTCCTCAGAAAAAAAAAAGCATGCATGGTTGTACCCCAATAACGTAGGTTAAAAAGGGTTCGCCGTTGCCTTTGTTCCTCACAAAACCGTCTCAAATTAAATGTTTTTTTGTTGGTAACATGATCCTTTTGAATTACCCGTGAGAGATTCAAGGTTTGTTCATGTGCGGCGGACGACGACTGGCCCTGAGAGTGAGTAGTGTGAAACCACAACGTGTCGTTGAACTTCCAGGATTTCATGCAGGCGTCTAACACAGGTTTAGAATGATTAGAAGGCCCTTTAGAATGTTCTCAGATTTATAAAACAATGTTAGTATATCCTGCAAAATACTATACTATACTATACTGTAATGTATACTGTCTTCTTATAACTGTCCTTTTACTTATTATACTTAAGTTAATGCTTGACGACTATCCTACCTGATGGTAAGCAGTGATGTCGTGTTTAATTTAAGTTAATATAGTAAGTTTGACTCTCTTACAGCAAAGATCATCATCAAAATCAGTAAATCGTCATCAAAATCAGTCTAAGTTTAGTTTTAGGTACGAAGTTAAGGTAAACCTATTTTAAACATAACCATGACAACCGCAATAACTCATAGCGTGGTAGGCTCAAGGAATGCAGGAATGCAATTACGGAAGGCCTAACAATAAAAACAATGAAGAAATAGCGGCGTTTTAAGGCATTACGTAGTTGGTATTTGTAAGTAATGGGATTCGAAATACGATTTGAGAGCTATCAATTTATTTCGTAGATTATTAGTATAAAGTTTTATGCTTTCTTCGCTTCGCTTCAAATCGTATACACATAATATATTAGTAACCAAATAGTCTCATAAGTGCATGAGTCAGCCAGACAAAAATTCTGAAAATTTATTCCCATAATACTTTTATTATTTGTTTAACGTGCGATCGATATCTCTCGTCATGTTTATATACTATTATATTTAATTCTTCTGTTCCCGTGTATATCAGTTAGATTGATATTGGTGATATTTTTGTGTGTTTGAGTGGATTCATGAATAGTGTAGATGCACACTTCGATTTGATATGATAATTATGTTGCAAGATATCTGTCGATTCTTTTACTTAACTATAAAACATATTTAATGTTTATGTTAACACAAACAAATAATTTGTATCGTGATATTCTAACAATTTAGTCCTTTTTAGACTATCTATGTTCTGAGCGAATTTACAGCACGTGATAATCTCTTTATCTGATTCTAAATGTTAAATTTGTATCCTTTACCGGCACGTAATATGTATGGCATTGCACGCGGTCCACGGATGTTAGTCAGTGCCGCATGCCGCTACCGTGAACTCACCATAACCAGTATGCATTTACACGTCGAACGTATGGTACTTGCAGAAAATTGAACAGGAATCTTGTAAACTCATTACAGGTGCATTATAGACTGCCTAGACCATGCCTGCAGCAAATGTAAAGTAAATAGGTTTGCACGTTTCCGGAAGCTAGCTTTATCGCACTTTATTGGTCGTCGAGAGGAAAGTTCGTTTGCGTTCATTTCGTGTCCGCAAATTGGAATAAATTTAGTTGGCATTTGAATGCTCAACGACTACTGATAGATTATGCAAAATTCTGTACTGAAATTATTATAATTGTTTTTGTAGTTTCAGCGTAGGGAAAAATGTATCTTATATACCCATCAATAATAGTAAGACGAGATTTTTTTAATGGACACATCATTTTTAGTTGCAAAGAAAACATACACAATGGCATCCACATTAATTTAGGCCGTTTCTTAGAGATAACATATCCACAAAATTAGAGACAAAATTTTTCGTCGTTGTTATGTGATCCATGGCCTTAATAAATGCAGAATATTTGATTGAGCTTAGTTATATTTATATTTGAGTGTAGTGAAGTGATATGGTCATAGAGAAAAAAATATGAAGTTCAGCATTAGAAATCTTTTATTTCAATAATCTAGTATAAAGATCAATGACAATAATAATTAAAAATTTACGTCTTCGTGTTTTTTTAAATCTACTTCTTTTTAACGTCGTAGGCTTTATATTTTGTTATATTCCAACATATTGTTAGTTCTTATTTAGATGGACAAATGTAAGTAAATATTCTACAGAGCTACCATTCTTCAGGAGTTCTAGTAGTCGTTTGTTATACTAAGATGTCAGTCTATAATCTATGTCCAAAGCTTAGTAGCTTAGTGATAATTACATTCGCCAATAACCTCTCTGCTCATGGGCAATGAAGCTATGAGTATACCTTATATTATCATATGACGGCCACCTACGACACTATTATTGAGTTCAAACAAAATTGTACAATCAAAATTTGAACCTTAAATACGATAACATGTTATTAAGGTCTTCTTAAAATATCTTTACATTAGATTGAACGGAAATTACACAAGTTACTTAGTCGCTTCCAAATATATGATGGACATGTGCTTAATAAAAGTTGATCAGGTATCGTATCGTTAAATGCCAGTATCGATAATCGCGTAACCTTTCGACGTTACACTTATGATATAATGTAATCGCGATCGGATATCGATGTTGACGGCATGGGACAGGACGCGGGGAACATAACAAACAGGCCGGCTACGCTAGGGCTGAACTTTACTCTATTAAAAACATTTTTATTCATATTTTTGAAGTGAGTTATTTAGTATCGTTGTGATTTGTAATTCGATGAAACGAAAAAGCGACAGTAAAAAGAGACAGACACATAAATTGATAGGATTTAACGTGAGAGAGAATGAGATAGGAAGCATTACACAGTAGGTATTTCTTATGTACTTGTGTTGATACATGTGTGTGCGCGCATGCCTAGTACAAAGTTTGAGACAAGGCATCAGAACAAGCGCGGTATTTTGTATACGTGTACGTATTATACATTTGTACAGCATTTTTATCATTTTTAAAATAAAATTCTTTAAATATGCCCAAACGAATTCAGAATTTTTTCGCGATCATCGAAAAAACTATTTTTTTTAGGTTTCACTTCTACCGCGTGTAAATTGTTTTTTTATGCTGTAACCGGGCAAATGAGCAGACCGGTCGCCTGATGGTAATATATCACCGTCGCCCATGGACATTAGCAACACCAGGGATATCGCAAAAGCGTTACCCGTTAGCAACAAGAGAGGGACTCGCTTCTTGAAGGTCCCCATGCCATAGCACTGTGC